>BMAC01000147.1:0-11988 GCA_014905375.1 Phtheirospermum japonicum | reverse complement strand
GCACGTGGAGCAATTGATGACTCCAACTTACAAACAAAAACCTATAGAGAGTGTTTAATGACGAGGGCTAGTCGAGGCACTAGTTCCAAACGAGCACAAGGATAGCACGAAGCTAAAACCGATCGGGGATCCCAACAAGTTAAACCACCTAAATCCACTAAATTCGATCGACAATCTAAACATCTTAACAAATCATAAAAACCGCGTCACTTCGCCAAGGGTCCAAGCAACAATAGCACCACGTTTCTCAAACTAACACAAGCAAGCATCGATCGAAAAATTCGAAAGTTGCTAGTAGCAACGAATGATCGGAGTCTTTTGATAGCCTCGTATTTTCACATTATTATGCAAGTACCTCACGTCTACGGTACATAAAAAAAAAAAAAAAAAGAAAGAAAAAAGAAAAAAAAAATACGAAAAGAGATGAATAAACAAGGATACGTTATAAATCCTTGAAGTTATTGTATAGCACGTTTTTCGATTTGTTTCGATTTTTAGTATACTTTTGTAAAGAGACGTGTTGATGATCTTGGCTAGTCGGGAGTCGATTAACGGTTCGAGCGTGGATAGACCTTAGCCGGGACAAGGACGGGGAAACCGACTTGTTGGATCGTTTAAGTCCTTTTAGGTTTCGGAAGTCGATCTAAATTACCTTAGCAAATCACAGTGTCGTCCTTTTAGCCAAAGCTAACAAACAACGTAGCGTACGACGTCTCGAACTATTTTTGTGCATTAGCCTAGGGTTGGTCGGGGGTAGTTTTGTAAATATACGTTAGTTTTGCTTGAGGACAAGCAACCGTTCTAAGTGTGGGGTGGTTGATTTGCATCTTTTTGTACATATTTTCATTATCGTTTTTGTTTCACGTTGCGTGTTTTTCGCTTGCTTTTTGTTGATTTAGGAGTCGGGTTGGCCGTTTTTCGTATTTCTAGATTTTCTTAGTTTTTGTACGTTTTGTTATTAATTTTCGTAGTTTTTCACGTTTCCGTTTTTCTTGGCCGTAGGACGTCCAAGCGGGGCCCACGCTCGTTTGGGATCGTTGATACTCGACTCGGGAATGGACGGACAAAGCAAGGAAGCGCAGCGGACGAGGTTCGACAAACCGGCGGACGCGAAAAGAACGAGAAATCGAGCCGGGCGCTGGAATCCAGTCGACCGACTGAATGTTCAGTCGATCGACTGACCTTTAAGTCGATCGACTGAACCGGCTAAAATCGACTGGATTCCAGCGAGTTTTGAAGTTTTTGACATGGCAGTCGATCGACTGCCTACTTGGCCGATCGACTGCCGTCGATCGACTGGGCCCCAAGATCGACTGAATTACAGGGCTTCAGGCCAATTTTGACACGCAGTCGATCGACTGCCGACAAGGCCGATCGACTGCCAGTCGATCGACTGCTTTTCTCAGTCGATCGACTGAAAAGCAGAAATTTTGAAGATATTAGCAATCAGACGTCATTTCAAGAGACAACTTGCAGCTCAGGGCTTTCTTCCCCAGAAAGCTCTCCAAACAGTTTCTTCAGTTTTTCATCTTTTTAGTTTTAATTCCTATAAATTCTAGTAATTAGATATAGATTAGTTAAGTTAAGATCTTAGTTTGTTTCATCTTCAAGCTTTGTTTTAAGTTCATTTGTGAAGAATCTTTCAGCTTTCAAGCTTTCTCATTCAAGCTTTTGTGTAATCAAGTACATTTGGTAACTTCTTTCCTTTAATATAGCTTCATTTCCATGTTATTTTCTCTTGATCTTATAGGTTGAAGTTTGGTTCTTTGTGGTTGTTATTTTCAAAATTCTCAATTTCATTTTATAGCTTTCTAGCTTATGAACTTATGCTTTTAAGTTATTAAGTTGTATTCAATTTCTAAGTTTGTAAAAGTTGTTAAAGATCTTCCTTTTAAACCCTTAAATTAATGTTAAGTAATTATGTTGACTTATTCAAATGAGTTGACTTTAATTTTCCCTCCATTTTCCTAATTTCAAATAATTAAGTTTTAATAAGTTAATTAGTTTAAATTGATCGTTTTTAATATAAGCTTTAATTTCCTTTAAATGTTTTAATGTTTTTAAATCTTAAGTTTCAATTTAAATCTTAGTTATAAAAACCGAACAATGACTATCGCTTTCTTAGGTTAAATTAGCTTAAAAACCGACGATAAGAACGATAAAGAAAACCGAGAGCCGATCACATCCATCCTCGAGAGACACGACTCGGGACAACTCACCGCATCTACAGTCGACTCCGTACTATTGCGGAGACGATTTCTAGAGCGTCGAGAAATCTTCGGATCAAATTTTGGCGCCGTTGCCGGGGATGGATTAAGGCCGCCTGGTGGACGGAATGCACAACAAAGGCCATAATTAAAGCTGGGCTTAAGCATCGAGCTCGACGCCCCCCTTGACGAGCTAGTTCCTCCTTGCCCTATTGTATAAAGTTTTGACTTATCCCTTGTAGTGAAACTCTATTTTTCCGTTTAAAATAAAATTCTAGCTCTCCATAAATATATTGCTTGTTATCTCCTTCATGCCTTAGACTCAACATCATCGAGCTCTCCCATAAAACCTGTAACCTTTAAAAGACTGGATGCCATATAAATTCACAAAATAAGAGCGAAGTGAATGTCTTAATCATAAGAACAATGTCTTAGTCCACCATTCAATACCATGAAATTTGTTAAGCAAAA
Organism: Phtheirospermum japonicum; assembly: GCA_014905375.1. Lineage (NCBI taxonomy): Eukaryota > Viridiplantae > Streptophyta > Magnoliopsida > Lamiales > Orobanchaceae > Phtheirospermum > Phtheirospermum japonicum. The sequence goes on along the minus strand of BMAC01000147.1, from coordinate 9,310 downwards.
TCGTCTATAAAGTTGGAGCACCATAAAACCCTGCCGACCTCATGAGTCTTAAGCAGCTCTATGTAACCATAAAACCATGGACCTTACCAAAAGGTCAGAATATCCACAATAACATATTGACTTAAGCACCGCCTTATAATCATAAGACTTCATATCCACCATGTATATGCTGATCTTAGCACAAGATGGCCCAAAGAGATCATAAGTAAAACCAAAGTGGAATGCAGATGGATCGAGAAAACTACTCAACCCCCTAATAAATCATATGAGACCAAGAATACTACTTAGTTCCCCCATGTTAAAATATTGCGAACAAGGCAAACACAACTGGGGGCGCATTAACTCAATAAGATTAAACCATAGGCGACCAAGAAAAACCACTTAGTCCCCCATATTTAAATAATGCGAACAAGGCAACAAAACCAGGTCGCATTAAATCAATAAGATTAAACCCATAAAGTGACCAAGAAAACCACGTAGTACCCCATATTTAAATAATACGAGCAAAGAAAATAATAAGTCGCATCCACCACATAATCCCATAATCACATAATCCCATAATCACAAAGTACGCTACACCCAAAAAAGAACTTAAGAGATATGTTAACCAAACATAATATCATTGGAGAACATGTTAGTCAAACCACATTCCCCTAGACCACATAACAAAGCAAAGAATATGTTAATTAAACATACTCAAAGCTCACAGCCGAAGGTTGCAAATAACATGTTTGTCAAAACATGTTCCCTTACAAACTTAGCCACATACCATCCATCCATAAATCCATCGCCGAGCTAATAAAAGCATCGGCCATAACCATATCCATAAGGGACTATCTCCGACCTAATAAAAGCGTCAGCCTCATAACCATAAAACCATAAAAACCCATAGAATTCCATAAGAATAATCATTTATTCATCGCTGATCTAAATAAGCATCAGCCATAGTTTGTCAAAAATATGTAAAAATTCGAATCCATCGCCAACCTAAATAGGCGTCGGCCCATAAGTAATAGTAATAGAAGATAGAACCTCCATCTATCACCAAAGGAGTTGGGTGGTAGTACTTCTTTAAGTGGCAGATATTCCACCTCCTTGGTAATGATTTTACCTCTTCAATCCTCGAGGCACATACGCGGCTCCCTTTAATACTTTGATGACCTTGAATGGGTCCTATCCAGTAGCTTATTCATAGTGTAGATTGCAGGTCGGCCAGCTTCCAAAACTACGTCGCCGACCTGGAAATATCTTCGTTTTACCTGGCTTGTTATAGGCTGCCTGAATACTTTGTTTGTATTTTTCAATGGCGTACTGATTTGCAATCTTTTTGTACATATTTTCATTATCGTTTTTGTTTCACGTTGCGTGTTTTTCGCTTGCTTTTTGTTGATTTAGGAGTCGGGTTGGCCGTTTTTCGTATTTCTAGATTTTCTTAGTTTTTGTACGTTTTGTTATTAATTTTCGTAGTTTTTCACGTTTCCATTTTTCTTGGCCGTAGGACGTCCAAGCGGGGCCCACGCTCATTTGGGATCGTTGATACTCGACTCGGGATGGACGGACAAAGCAAGGAAGCGCAAGCGGACGAGGTTCGACAAACCGGCGGACGCGAAAAGAACGAGAAATCGAGCCGGGCGCTGGAATCCAGTCGACCGGACTGAATGTTCAGTCGATCGACTGACCTTTAAGTCGATCGACTGACCCGGCTAAAATCGACTGGATTCCAGCGAGTTTTGAAGTTTTTGACAAGGCAGTCGATCGACTGCTACTTGGCATCGCTGGCCGATCGACTGGGTCCCTCTCAAGATCGACGGAATTACAGGGCTTCAGGCCGTTTTTGACATCGCAAGTCGATCGACTGCCGACAAGGCCGATTGACTGCCAGTCGATCGAACTGCTTTTTCTCAGTCGATCGACTGAAAAGCAGATTTTTTTTGAAGATATTAGCAATCAGACTTCATTTCAAGAGCCAACTTGCATCGAGGGCTTTCCTCTCCAAGAAAGCTTCTCCAAACTTCAGAAAATTTTCCGCTTTTCATCTTTTTACTTATTTTAATTCCTATAAATTCTAGTAATTAGATATAGATTAGTTAAGTTAAGATCTTAGTTGTTTCATCTTCAAGCTTTGTTTTAAGTTCCATTTGTGAAGAATCTTTCAGCTTTCAAGCTTTTCCTCATTCAAGCTTTTGTGTAATCAAGTACATTTGGTAATCTCTTTCCTTTAATATAGCTTGATTTCCATGTTATTTTCTCTTGATCTTATATTGAAGTTTGGTTCTTGTTTGTGGTTGTTTTGATCTTTCAAAATTCTCAATTTCATTTTATAGCTTTCTAGCTTATGAACTTATGCTTTTAAGTTATTAAGTTGTATTCAATTTCTAAGTTTGTAAAAGTTTATTAAGATCTTCCTTTTAAACCCTTAAATTAATGTTAAGAATTTTGTTGACTTATTCAAATGAGTTGACTTTAATTTTCCCTCCATTTTCCTAATTTCAAATAATTAAGTTTTAATAAGTTAATTAGTTTAAATTGATCGTTTTTAATATAAGCTTTAATTTCCTTTAAATGTTTTAATGTTTTTAAATCTTAAGTTTCAATTTACATCTTAGTTATAAAAACCGAACAATGACTATCGCTTTTTAGGGTTAAATTAGCTTAATCGAACCGACGATAAGAACGAATAAGAAAACCGACGACCGATCACATCCATCCTCGAGAGACACGACTCGGGACAACTCACCGCATCTACAGTCGACTCCGTACTATTGCGGAGACGATTTCTAGAGCGTCGAGAAATCTTCGATCAAATTTTGGCGCCGTTGCCGGGGATGGATTAAGGCCAATGGCATTCTTAATTATTCTTATTGTCGTCGTAAATAGTAGTTAGTTAATTATTTTACATTCGATACGCGTAATCTTTTTGTCGTTTGTTGTGTGTGCAGGGTGGGTCCCACATCCCGTTCTCTCCGCTAGTATCACCAATAATCGAGAAGCGAACGATGGAAACCCTGTTCGAAAGCCCGATTCTGCCCGCCCACACTCTAAACGATCGAAAGGACGCCTCCGCCGCTTGATTGATCCGGCCGAGGATGGCAAACTACCGAGTTAGTTTGCCATACGACAACCCTTACATCCAAATTCCCGAATATCCAAATCCATATATCGATCCCAAATATGACGACCCGTATGCTTCGATCGGTAAAGAGTGGATCTACTCTTCCGATCATTATGAGCCAAACCCTCCACATCACCTCCATTCTCATACCCCCACAACCCGAGCATAGATCCGTATGCACCGACTCGTGCTCTTTTTGACCCGAGTTTTGACGATCTATATGTTCCCCTCGCCCTTCCATCTTCTTCATTTGAATCGTACGCTCCATCGATTTATAATTCCGATTCTTCGAGCTACGATCCTTACAACATCGACTCATCTCTCATCCCTCGAGCTCGTATACTCCGAGCGATGACCCTTATACCTCACTCTTTCAAGATTCGTCTACGTCCCCACTCCCGGACGTGGAGTCTCTCTTAGCCGAGCTCGTTGGAAGCCTCGATCGCATGGAGACCCACGCTAAGCAAATTGCCAATGACTTGAGTGAGCTTAACAAACCGTACCCCGACGAGATTCCCTTCTTTGATGAGGCGGTGCCCATGGTCGTTGATGATAATTCGAGATTTGACGATCTTTCGGAAAGTGAACGCTATGAGGTAGATATAGAGAACGAGGAGAATGGGTCGGAAAGCAACGTCAACCCCTCTCGGATATTGTGAAAGAGGTTGTAGTGGAAAGTGAGGAGGTGATATCTTCGGGGTCGCTCGATGGCACTTGGATTATCGAGCTTACCTGCTTTAGTCGAGGAAGAAGCAATTGTGCCGGCCTTGGAGGATGTGGAGCTGCATCGAGCCTCTTTGCCACCACCCGAGGTTTATTCCACTACTTGAACAAGAAAAGGTGGAAGGAGGAGGAGGAAGATGTGCTGTCTCCTACTCTCTCGTGCGCGACTACGACTATTTCTAAAGTCGAGAGAAAGGGGACGACGGTTGGGGAGACGGAGAAGCACGTCGACCCATTTTGGGATGATCACGTCTGGGTGATCGACTACTCACGCTTACGACCACCGAAGCAAGCCCACGTTTCTTGATTTCTCGATCTTCCGGCTTGCCCGACGCGCCCGCCTTGGTGATTCTGATCACCCGGTGTGTCTACTCGAGAACACCAAGGCGTGGCATGATCGTCACCTGATTTTTGGATCCTGGATAACATTTTCGTATAATCGTCGAGCGAACGACGTAAACCAAACGCGCTACGTGGGAGGCAACCCACGACTTTCTAACCTTCTACTTTTTCTTGTTTCTCTTTTATTTTGTGTATATTCTATCTTTAAGTAGTGTTAATGGAGTTTTTGGGTTTGTGTAGGTTCAGCCATGGAGTCTTGGGACAAAAGAGGATCGAAAATGGAGGTTGGCTGCTGAAATGCAGTCGATCGACTGAATACCTAGTCGATCGACTGGTATGTAGTCGATCGACTGCCCAATCGACTGGTGGTTCAACATCGACTGGATTCCAGGCAATTCTGAACTTTTGGCATGAGCAGTCGATCGACAGCCGACAGTCGATAAAAACTACGAAAATTAATAACAAAACGTACAAAAACTAAGAAAATCTAGAAATACGAAAAATGGCCAACCCGACTCCTAAATCACCAAAAAGCAAGCGAAAAACACGCAACGTGAAACAAAAACGATAATGAAAATATGTACAAAAAGATGCAAATCAGTACGCATTGAAAAATACAAACAAAGTATTCAGGCAGCCTATAACAAGCAGGTAAAACGAAGATATTTCCAGGTCGGCGACCTAGTTTGGAAGCTGGCCGATGCAATCTACACTATGAATAAGCTACTGGATAGGACCATTCAAGGTCATCAAAGTATTAAAGGGAGCGCGTATGTGCTCGAGGATGAAGAGGTAAAATCATTACCAAGGAGGTGGAATATCTGCCACTTAAAGAAGTACTACACCCAACTCCTTTGGTGATAGATGGAGGTTCTATCTTCTATTACTATTACTATGGGCCGACGCCTATTTAGGTTGGCGATGGATTCGAATTTTTACATATTTTTGACAAACTATGGGCTGATGCTTATTTAGATCAGCGATGAATAAATGATTATTCTTATGGAATTCTATGGGTTTTATGGTTTTATGGTTATGAGCTGACGCTTTTATTAGGTCGGAGATAGTCTTATGGATATGGTTATGGGCCGATGCTTTTATTAGCTCGGCGATGGATTTATGGATGGATGGTATGTGGCTAAGTTTGTAAGGAACATGTTTGACAAACATGTTATTTGCAACCTTCGGCTGTGAGCTTTGAGTATGTTTAATTAACATATTCTTTGCTTTGTTATGTGTCTAGGGGAATGTGTTTGACTAACATGTTCTCCAATGATATTATGTTTGGTTAACATATCTCTTAAGTTCTTTTTTGGGTGTAGCGTACTTTGTGATTATGGGATTATGTGATTATGGGATTATGTGGTGATGCGACTTATTAGTTTTCTTTGCTCGTATTATTTAAATATGGGGTACTACGTGGTTTTCTTGGTCACTTATGGTTTAATCTTATTGATTTAATGCGACCTGGTTTTGTTGCCTTGTTCGCATTATTTAAATATGGGGGACTAAGTGGTTTTCTTGGTCGCCTATGGTTTAATCTTATTGAGTTAATGCGCCCCAGTTGTGTTGCCTTGTTCGCAATATTTTAACATGGGGGAACTAAGTAGTATTCTTGGTCTCATATGATTTATTAGGGGGTTGAGTAGTTTTCTCGATCATCTGCATTCCACTTTGGTTTTACTTATGATCTCTTTGGGCCATCTTGTGCTAAGATCAGCATATACATGGTGATATGAAGTCTTATGATTATAAGGCGGTGCTTAAGTCAATATGTTATTGTGATATTCTGACCTTTTGGTAAGGTCCATGGTTTTATGGTTACATAGAGCTGCTTAAGACTCATGAGGTCGGCAGGTTTTATGGTGCTCCAACTTTATAGACGATTTTGCTTAACAAATTTCATGGTATTGAATGGTGACTAAGACATTGTTCTTATGATTAAGACATTCACTTCGCTCTTATTTTGTGATTTATATGCATCCAGTCTTTTAAAGGTTACAGGTTTTATGGGAGAGCTCGATGATGTTGAGTCTAAGGCATGAAGGAGATAACAAGCAATATATTTATGGAGAGCTAGAATTTTATTTTAAACGGAAAAATAGAGTTTCACTACAAGGGATAAGTCAAAACTTTATACAATAGGGCAAGGAGGAACTAGCTCGTCAAGGGGGGCGTCGAGCTCGATGCTAAGCCCAGCTTTAATTATGGCCTTTGTTGTGCATTCCGTCCACCAGGCGGCCTTAGGATCCTGCTTATCGTCACTGATCGAAGATTTCTCGACGCTCTAGAAATCGTCTCCGCAATAGTACGGAGTCGACTGTAGATGCGGTGAGTTGTCCCGAGTCGTGTCTCTCGAGGATGGATGTGATCGGCTATCGGTTTTCTTTATCGTTCTTATCGTCGGTTTTTCTAAAACTAATTTATCCTAAGAAAGCGATAATCATTGTTCGGTTTTATAGCTAAGGTTTAAATTTGAAACTTGAGATTTAAAAACAATAAAACATTTAAAGGAATTTAAATCTTATACTAAAAACGATCAATTTAAACTAATTAACTTATTAAAACTTAATTATTTGAAATTAGTAAAATGGAGGGAAAATTAAAGTCAACTTATTTGAATAAGTCAACATAAGTACTTAACATCAATTAAGGGTTTTAAAGGAAGATCTTTAACAACTTTTACTAAATTAGAATTTGAATATAACTTAACAACTTAAAAGCATAAGTTCATAAGTTAGAAAGCTAGAAAATTAAATTTAAAGTTTTGAAAAACACAAGAGATACTAAACTATGATCCAAAGCACAACACAATATTAAAAGGAAATAACATGGAAATGAAACTAAATTAAAGGAAAGAAGTTACCAAATGTTGATTACACAAAAGGCTTGAATGATAAAGCTTAAAAGTTGATGGATCTTCACAAAAGATAGCTTGAAACGAAAAGCTTGAACATAAACTAGCTTAAATCTAAACTTAACTAATCTATACCTAATTACTAGAATTTTTAGGAATTAAAATGAGCAAAACATGAAAAAACTGAAGAAAAAGCTGTTTGGTGAGCTTTCTGGGGAAGAAAGCTATGAGCTGCAAGTTGTCCTCCTTGAAATGACGTCTGATTGCTTAAATCTTCAAAATTTCTGCTTTTCAGTCGATCGACTGAGAAAAAGCAGTCGATCGACTGCAGTCGATCGGGCTTGTCGGCTGTCGATCGACTGCTGTGTCGAAATGGCCAAAAGCCCTGTAATTCAGTCGATCTAGGGGCACCAGTCGATCGACGGCAGTCGATCGGCCAAGTAGGCAGTCGATCGACTGCCATGTCAAAAACTTCAAAACTCGCTGGAATCCAGTCGATTTTAGCCGGTTCAGTCGATCGACTTAAAGGTCAGTCGATCGACTGAACATTCAGTCGGTCGACTGGATTCCAGCGCCCGGCTCGATTTCTCGTTCTTTTCGCGTCCGCCGGTTTATCGAACCTCGTCCGTTGCGCTTCCCTTGCTTCGTCTGTCCAATCCCGAGTCGAGTATCAACGATCCCAAACGAGCGTGGGCCCCGCTTGGACGTCCTACGGCCAAGAAAAATGGAAACGTGAAAAAACTACGAAAATTAATAAGAAAACGTACAAAAACTAAGAAAATCTAGAAATACGAAAAACGGCCAACCCGACTCCTAAATCAACAAAAAGCAAGCGAAAAACACGCAACGTGAAACAAAAACGATAATGAAAATATGTACAAAAAGATGCAAATCAACCACCCCACACTTAGAACGGTTGCTTGTCCTCAAGCAAAACTAACGTATATTTACAAAACTACCCCCGACCAACCCTAGGCTAATGCACAAAAATAGTTCGAGACGTCGTACGCTACGTTGTTTGTTAGCTTTGGCTAAAAGGACGACACTGTGATTTGCTAAGGTAATTTAGATCGACTTCCGAAACCTAAAAGGACTTAAACGATCCAACAAGTCGGTTTCCCCGTCCTTGTCCCGGCTAAGGTCTATCCACGCTCGAACCGTTAATCGACTCCCGACTAGCCAAGATCATCAACACGTCTCTTTACAAAAGTATACTAAAAATCGAAACAAATCGAAAAACGTGCTATACAATAACTTCAAGGATTTATAACGTATCCTTGTTTATTCATCTCTTTTCGTATTTTTTTTTTCTTTTTTCTTTCTTTTTTTTTTTTTTTTTATGTACCGTAGACGTGAGGTACTTGCATAATAATGTGAAAATACGAGGCTATCAAAAGACTCCGATCATTCGTTGCTACTAGCAACTTTCGAATTTTTCGATCGAGCACGTGGAGCAATTGATGACTCCAAATTACAACAAAAACCTATAGAGAGTGTTTAATGACGAGGGCTAGTCGAGGCACTAGTTCCAAACGAGCACAAGGATAGCACGAAGCTAAAACCGATCGGGATCCCAACAAGTTAAACCACCTAAATCCACTAAATTCGATCGACAATCTAAACATCTTAACAAATCATAAAAACCGCGTCACTTCGCCAAGGGTCCAAACAACAATATCATACACGTTTCTCAAACTAAAACAAACAAGCACACGACGAAATGAAAAACCTAGGACGATTCTAACCACCCCACACTTAAAACCTAGCAATGTCCTCATTGCGTAATTAAGCTAATTAAAGCGGTAAAAAGTTGTAGGGTAAAGAAAACGCCCCTATTTCCGGGCTCGTGTCGTCGTTGCCGTGCCAAGTTCGTTGTCGGGAATCGAGGTAAGCAACAAATATCTACAAGGTTAGGCAAGGTGGAAAAACGTGCACAAAAACGAACTATGTACAAAAACGCAAATATTTTTGATTTTTTTTGAATTTTTCAATTTGTTTGGGTTTATTTAATATTTTATTTTATTTATATATATATAATTAAGAAACTATATACAAAAACAAAAGCAATTAAAAAGTTTTTTTTTTTTTTTTTTTTTTTTACAATAGACGAGATAAGAAATAAACGAACATAATCGAAATACAAAATAAAATAAAACATAAAAACGAAGGATAAGTAGGAGATTTTAACGACGTCTCCTAGGTCGGGAACGGAGGTTTGCGGCCTCGTCTTCTTCTTCCTCCTCCCTCGTTTTCGTTTCCACCGTCGCCGCCGTCAT
>BMAC01000146.1:1576700-1613558 GCA_014905375.1 Phtheirospermum japonicum | reverse complement strand
ATGATGTTAAGGCACAGAAAATACCTTTATTCCAGCCATATCCATAAATTTTAGCCACTATAAATTTCGAATGAGCCCCTCATAGCCAAATAATCCATTTCCATTAGCCATGAGTGTTTATGAGTTGACTCCTACAATCATTAAAAAGCGTGGGGTAGAGGTTAGTTATTTTTATTGGTTATTTTTGTTTTGGAGATTTCACCAAAGGATTTTGAGAATTTTGTAATTAAGGACCATCATCCTTCAATAAAAAAAAAAGAAACAAAAAAAAAAGAAGAAAAAGAAGACCCAAGAAAAAAACAATAAAAGGGGCACAAAATAAAAAATAAATAAAAAAAGGATGGTGAATCTTGTTGAATCGTGTTAAGTCATTGCCTACGCTAATAAATGCTTGTGTTCTATTTTTGAGAGGCAATTGTTGAGTTGTAATAAGGAAGCGTATCGTAAGCTTCTACATAGTTTAAGTGGTTCGAGCAAAAGTCGGTTTACGGTTTGCGAGTTGAGAAATAGCCTAAATTTAATGGCTACGTTATGAGTGCTTATTGAGGTTTTCTTTTGAATGAGGTAAAGTGCTTTGCTTCGTGATTATATTAGGTTGAGTGAGTTATTTAGCCACACGACTTATATTTTCCATACCCGTCCAAAGAGCCTACATTACAACCCGAAAAGACCTTTTCTGATTCTTTGTTATTTACACACTTAAACGCGATGAGAAGTTATTGATTTTCGTTTCTTATTTATTGTGCATGTATTTGTATGATTTGAGCGTATACACGTTCCCATAAAAAACCCTCGAGTGCTTTGAGTGTACACCCATATATATTACTCTTTTGAGAGGATGCATGAATTTGATTTTGAAGCGACAACGTAATAAGGGCGGAGTGTTTGAAGTTGCGTGACATGTATCTATATTCTCAAAATTATCTATGTAGCATCGCACGACTCATTGCTTGAGCTTATTTTCATTCTAGTTTATCTTTGAAAATTATCATTTGTTTAAGGACGAACAAACCAATAAAGTGTTGGGTAGTTGATTAACACGAATTTGTCTTGATTTTAGTTAGTATTTTAGTTTGTTTTTATAATTGATTTTTGTATAAGTTGGATAGATTGAGCATATTTTCATATTTTCTTATCTCAAACTTTTTTTATTGTATTTTAATCTTAATTAGTTAATTTTATATTTATTTCAGGTATTTTGAAGTGTTTTGGCCTGAAGATAGTCGAGTGTGGCCGACGAGTGGAGTTTCAGCAAAAATGGGCCTCGATTTGAAGTATTAAAGCTAACACTGGGAACGCTGATCCACAATGGGTTACCCAGTGCCCGAGTCCACCGCACGCATTGCCGACACGCCCCTGCCGACACTGGGTACATCCGCCGACACCGGGTTACCCAGTGCGATCACTGTTTCGAAAATTAAGAGTTTTCGGCCCCTAAAACAATAAAGCCCAGCTCCAACGCATTTTTAAAAAGGGTCCTACTATATTAACAATAGTTGGGGAGACTTGGACAAGGGGAGAAGACCTTTACTTTGAAGTATTAGAAGAGAAGAATTATTATTAGAGTCTTTGGAATAAAAAAGGAAATAAAATCAAGATACCTCTTTGAAGAAGGATTTGGTGATAGAAAAGAAGACCACCAAATAATATAAAAGGAGCGACGCCTAGCACAAACGAGAACTCTCTCCCAACTCTCGGACCTCTTGGGGATGACAACCCAAGAGTGTTCTTTATTTTCTTTCTTCTATTTTCTCAGTTTCAAATTCTAGTTTAGATGTTAGATTAGTTCTTGGTTTTCATAAATCTTAGATTAACTATTATTAGATCTAGTTTATTTTCTCGCTTGGACGACGTTCATCTTCTCCGGTTTAATTAGTAAGCCTTCAATTTTCTTTGCTTAATTATTTAATTAATATCTTATGCTTTTAATTATATGCTTGTTAGAATTTTTATTAGAATAATTGATCTCCAACAAACAAACTCCCCAAGTATGATGAATGGTATGTATCTTGAGTACGTTGATGATTGTATTGGATTTGTGATGATGAGATTGTGGATAATTATTGGCTAGATCATATGGGTTTAGAGCCTAGATTCGTTGTGAAACATCAATCGGGTTATCCCAATTGGTCGTGGAGACGAATCGAATCTCTAGTACCCTTGTTTTCCTAAATCTTTTCAAAACCTTGATTTCTTAGATCTTCGTTTCAAATCAATATCTTGATTTTATGCGTTTAAATTAGGTTTTTATTTGTATTTCTTATTCGTGAAAAACAAGCACAAAAGGAACTTGTGAATCTAGTTTTCCTTGAGAGACGACTTGGGTCAGCTTATCCACCTACACGCGATATCGTACTCTTGCGAGAGAACTTTTTAAAATTGATAAATTTAAATAAAAATTGGTGCAGAATAGTTCGAATCAAAAGGAGGGTGAGATAGTGTCTTCTTAAGCAATCCAAGCGATAACCGAGCATAGCCTGTGTCTCCCAGCTCCATGAATGCTACTAGCTTATCAATTCCGCAAAGTTTGGAGTCGTAAAGCAAAACACTAAAAAAGAAAATCACACAAAGTCAAAAACACGAAAAAATATGTACACAAAATTAAACCAAAGGTTTAAAAGAACCAAAAGACAACACAAAATTTTTATTTTTCAAATTTTCAAATGTTTATGGATTTTTATATTAATTGAAATAAATTGATTTTGTATTGTATCTATACACCCTGTAGTTGAAGTTTTGTTTAATCDCTATTTTCTTCGGGTTGCTAACTCAACGGTAGAGTACTCGGCTTTTAAGTGCGGCTAGAATCTTTTACACATTTGGATGAAGTGAGGAATTCGTCCATACCATTGGTAAAGTTTGGGAGACCACGACTGATCCTGCAAGGGAATAAATGGAAAAAATAGCATGTCGTATCAATAGAGTAAATAAAAAGAACTTGGGTTGCCTCCCAAGAAGAGTTTGTTTTACGTCACTAGCTTGACGAACTCCCTTCTTGATTACGTGGAGGTTGAGACGGGAAGGTCCACCCAAGCAATGAACTCCTTATCGGGAGGATCCAATCGTTGAAACATCCTGGGGCTCTGCATGGCTCAAATGGTATTTGACGAAAATCAACCGTTGCAAACGGGCAATAAAAAGAAGTCTTGACTTGCTCTTTGGGATTCAAACATCTTTGGAATTCTCGAGAGAGTTCGGCGTCATCCTCCAAGACGATCTTATGTATGCAAGTTGAAGGGATAATTCCCTTGATATCTTCATGGCTTCCGCCAATAGTACCCCTACGAGCTCTAAGCATTTCAATCAACCCTTTCTCTTTGTCATGGATTTGTTGCGTCCTTTCCTTGTGGATACGAGCATTTTCATATCGAATGTTCCGAAACTCGTCTAACTCGTCCACTCGCAACATTCTCTCTACCCCGACCTCTTTTACATTCTTATTCGCGGCTTCCATCGCCCAAAACGCTTCATGCCTAAACTCAACCGGTTCGATCTCTTCAAGATAATCCCCAAGCTTTTCAACGGGTTTCTTCCAACCCATCATCAACAAACTCCACCTCCCTCTATAAAATCTCGTCTATGCCCACAACGACACATTTACAATCTTTCTCAAGTAATCCCGTGGCACATCGGAACACAATCGAATTGTCCTTACGAATAAGGAGCTCATTAGCCTCACAAAAACCATCAACACAAGCTCCCGGGTCAAAATCCTCCTCATTTCTCTCTTTCTTCTTATGAACGTGGTCATCCATCCTTGAATAACGACAACATGTAAGCAATCTGTATAAAAGATGCTTGATGGAATTGATGTTAAGCTAGCCATAGAAAATGTGACCGTGTCACCCGCTATGAACAACGTGATATTTTTCTTCCCAACATATATTAAACATTGAGTTGTATCCATGAATGGGCGGCCTAGCAAGATAGTGTGGTCGGCTCCATCATTCTTCACCATACCAACATCAAACACCACGAAATCTACCAGAATAACAATCCCCCTGACTTGAACAAGAACATCCTTGACTACCCCCTTTGGGTGTCTAATAGACCGATCGGCCAATTGTAAGCAAATGCATGTCTCTTGTAAAAGAGGAAGGTCCAATGGTTCGTATATCGAAAATAACATCAAATTAAAACCCGCACCGGAATCAAGCATGCTCGTAGTGAACTTACCATTCCTTAATGTTATATCAATCCAAAACGATCCGGGTCCCGCCTTCTTAAGAGCCCAGAGAGAAGGGTCACAAACCACACTTGCCTCCTTAGATGGATAAACAATCTCCTACATAGCACTCTCAAGCTTTTTGGATGGAATTTCCTTGACGAACTTAGAGTAAGCGGGCAAATTCTTGATGGCGTCTAATACATCGGACAATTAATCATGGAGCTTATGAAATTGGTCATCCGTCGTAGCAATTTGTAGCCGGGATAGATAAGTCATGGGGGCCTTAGAAGTTGGTGCCTTGTAGGGACTCAAAGATTTGTGTAGGCCAACATGGAGTGATGTTGCCGAGGTGGGACCCACGTGAGTTGAATCGGGAAGAGGAAGAACACTCGGGATAGAAACCACCTCCTCCTCGGATGGTGGGGCAACTTTATTATGAACCACCCCATCACTTTCAAGGACCGTGACAGCATGGGTTTGCGAAGGTTGGCTTAGAAATTTTCCCTTCTAATGAGCGTGCTTTAGCATATTCACATCACTTGCCAATTTCCCCACTTCAATGTTCAACCCATTCGTCGTGGCCTCAAGGGCGGTGAAACGAGCATCAAATGAAGCCACCGTAATGGAAAAAGATTATAATTATTGCATAAGAGCCAAGAATTTTGGATCGGGGGGTTGAGTTAGAGCATTCATCATAATTAACAGACAAGATGGGTCCGTACTTAGATTAACATAACCAAAATTTGGATGCATGCGGTTGCTCGGAGGAGACGGAGGATTGTGATTCGGTGGACGAGCAAAAGGTGGCTTAGCAACACCGAGTCCCGATTGATACCCTTGAATCCCACACACTTCCTCCGATTGAGGCATTGACATATAAAAAGAGGGATTTGATGGACAATAAGTGGTATCATGACCAATCATTCCACACGATGCGCACGGGAGGTCCGGGCTCGGGCTAGACAACTTAGTAACTTAATCCTCTAAAGCTGAGATCCTCTTGTCCTTATCAAGCTCCTTAGCAGAAGACGATTCAGTCACTTCATTAGCACTCGAATATAACGCTAGGGAATATTTTTGTTGAGAATTTTCAGCTAAAGTTGTGAAAATCTTGAGAAGCACTTGATTAGGATTGATCTTCATATTACCTCCCGCCGACATGTCCACAATGTATTGAAATTGTGGGTCCAATGCTTCATAGAAAGTTTGAATTAAAAGCTCCTTCAGAAAGAGATGATGTGGATAACTCGTGAGAAGATCCTGGAAACGATCTCAAGCGGAGTGGAACGGCTCGTTCTTCATTTTCTTGAATGAATCAATCTTAACCCTTAATTCGGCCGTCTTTTCCATGGAATAGTAATGATCTAAGAATGTCACCGAGAGTTCGTCCCATGTATGAATGGAATTGGAGGGGATACCCATAAACCATGACAATGCTTTATCTTGAAGAGCATACGAGAAACAACGGAGTTGAAGATGCTCTAAGCTCATCATATTCAGGTGGTGGAAACTCGAGACATGCCATAGAAATTGCCGGATGAATTGGAGAGGATCCTCTTTAGCAAACCTGTGAAATATCGGAAGCCGAGCAAAATCAAGCGAATGAATATCAATAGCTATAACCTCATGGGGAAGAGATACGCATGATGAAATAGTTGCCCCCACAAAGGCTTTGCTAACCTCTTTCATAGCAAGGATGGGAGGGGTATATTGGGCACTAGGGTTCATACCCCCAAACAAGGCATACGAATCGGGAGTGTCATCATGAACATTAGTATCGGCACCTCCATAACCCATACCACCACCATTACCATTCAAATTCGCATTCAGAGCATGATTGAAGTTGTAAATGGGAGGAACTCCATACGGGCCGGGAGTCGGATTGTGCATGTTCGGAAACTGAGTAGGCGCAACGTAACCCCCACACGGACCAGAATTTGAAATTTTCATATTCGGAACTGAATTAGGAGCAGCATAACTTCCATAAGAGCCGTTCATACCCATGAAGCCACCGAACCCAACATGGTTTGCACCATGACTTCCCACGTTGGGTTGACCATTGCCATTAGCATTGTTGGCAATGTAGTTTGCACCATGCCCTCCCATGTTGCCGAAACCATTGAAACTCATCCCATTCCCAACATGGTTTGCACCATGCCCTCCCATGTTGGGAATGTTACCTCCATGACCAAAAGAATTAGAAGAGTGAGGAAGGGGAGCGGTACCTTAGTGTAGGCCCATGATGTGTCCATGAGTGGTAAATTAACTCCCTTTATTTCCTAGAGCGTGGTCAGAAGGGGTCGTGGGATTTGTAGTCGAAAGCCCGGGCTTATCACATGGGCGAAATTTCTCAACACGCACAACGGGCTCGGGGGTACTCGAGCCTTGAGGATCCACCTACGGGGATTGCTCGTGGGGATTAGGAAATGGTCCGATATTCAGAAGATTAGTTGCCATATCATGAGTAGTAATCAGGGACGTCGTAAATGCCTTAACCTCTTGGGGTTCGAAATATAAGGAGCTAAACCATTCCCAAGGGTTCGACAACCTTGCATACACTCAATAAACACGTCAAATACAAAAGCAAGCTAGAAGCACAAAGAAACTACAAGCTAATCAAAATCTTTAACCAAGCCGAGTCACGATGGCGCCATTTGTTTTGTAGATTTTAGTGATGTATATGGTTCATTGGATCGGTATTATCGAATTTCGATTGTTTGTGTGAATCAAAGGGTTTTTAGCTTGTGATAATTAAATGAAAACGAAAATAAATGGAAAACTATGACAATAAACTAACTAGAAAATGTATAATGCAAGTTGGTCGGATGCCTCGAGCGTGTGACTTATGGAAATTGCAAGCAATATTTAAATTAAGCAAGTAAAAGAAAAGTTTCACCTAGTACAACTAAAGCAACCTAGAGTACAACCATTCATGCATGATCATAAAATCTTGAAAAATGAAAATTGACAAAAATTGTAAGCACCAATAAAAAGAGCAAGAAAAGTTGACGTGAAAGTTTAAATCTTTTTGAAAAATAACAAGAAATGAAGAGTAGATCTAGGATTTAACATAAAACAATGCATGAAAATAAAAACCAAAATAAAGCATATGAAATACTCAAAATAAAAATGACAAAGGACTCGATCTATGATCTTGGTGTGTCACTCACCTAGATTCCATGGACGATTCACAAGATCTAACAAGAAATCTACGAGCTAATGCAAAAAGCATAAATTGAAGAACATGCATGAAATTGAAGAACAAGGAAGAAAATAAAGGAAAAATTACTTGAATTGAAAAGAGAATCAAAATACTTGAATGAAATTACAAATCAAAATAAAATCCAAGGGAGTACTTGAATTCTTCTTAGGCTTACAAACCCAAGACAAAGCTTGAAATTAAATTTAAAACCTAAGAGAGAAAATAAATCTCAAAATTAGAGAGGGAGTTCCCAAACACATGCAAGAATTGCGAGAATGTTGGATGTTTATAGTCTTCTATTTATACTAGGTTTAATTGGGTTTAAATGGGCCGAAATAGCCAAAAGGGCTTGTATTCCTAGGTTTGACCAAGTTTTACCCGAAATTGTGCACATTGTCAAGGTTTGGCTTGAGTTGGCTCGAGGAAATGGTGACTTGGGCGTGGCTAGCCGAGGTTGGAAGGAGTTGGTGTGGGCTGGGCGAGCAGGAACGGGCACTGGGTGGCGCTAGTCGGAAACTCTCGGTAGGGGCTTGCGGGCGCTGACCATTGGTGTTGCTTGGCGCAGGCGCTAGCGTTGCCTGGCACGGGCGCTGGGCTGGACTATGCAGGCATTCGCAGCACTCCGGGGATGTTTGGCGTAGGCGCGCGCGGGACTGCACAGGTGCCGGGAGGTAGAGAGCATTGGCGCGCCTTGGCGTGGGTTGGCGTGCGGCGGGCTGCACGAGGCTGCGCTCGGGCATGCGGAATTGGCGTGCCTTGGATTGCGTCAAGGATCCCGGCGCGGGTTGGTGTGGCTTGGCACGGCTTGGCGGCCACTCCAGAATGTTTTGGCATTTTGGAGTAAGTTTTTGGCGTGGATTGGCGCATCTTGGCTCGTCTTGGCTTGAATTTCGGGCCTCAATGCCTTCACCTATAAAATAGGAATTTTAAACATAAAAAACCCATGAATTACACCAACCTTCAAATTAATTGAACCATTTAACCGTATTAAGTACAAAATCAAAAAGAAACACGAAAATAATAAAACAGGAAAAATAACCTAATAAATTAACTAATCGACTCAAAAACTGCTAAAACCAATATAAAACCCTACTTAAAACATGAGAAAAATACCACAATTACATACAAAATAGTTGCCTCCCATGTAGCGTGTTTGTTTAAATTCGTTCGCTCAACTATCATTCGTTGATTAAGACTCCCCTGGGGGCAAATCTCCCACGTCCTCCTCCTCCACGGTCACGAACTCGAGATCTTTGGGTTGCAACGATCCGTGTCGGTAGGGTTTGACTCGTGCGCCATTCACTTGGAACCGCTCGTCCCTCTTGGGATTGATCAATGTTACGGCTCCAAATAGGGATATCTTCTCAATATTATACGGTCCACTACACTTGTATATAAGTTTCCCTGGAAACATTGCGAGATGATTATTGTAAAGGATCACTTGCATTCCTTCCTCCAACTCCTTCGGCACACGCTTCTTATCATGGAGGAGATTCATCTTCTCCTTGTACATTGGGCACTCTTGAAAGATTCGTTTCTCAACTCGTCAAACTCCTCAATTTAGCTTTCGCTCCTCGCCGGGTTGCTTCAAATCGTAGTTACACGCACGGATGGCCCACCAAGTTCTATGCTCCATTTCAACCGATAGGTGGCACGACTTTCCATATACAAGGTGATAGGGGCTCATCCCAAGAACCATCTTATTGGCCGTGCGGATGGCCCACAAAGCATCCACGAGCTTCGTTGACCAATCTTTCCGGTTCGGTTATGGTTTTCATGAGAATGTTCATGATTTGGGGATTGCTCGTCTCGACTTGCCCGACCGTTTGAGGGTGGTATGGGGTGGACACCTTGTGCATGACCCCATAGTTCTTCAACACCCGTTCAAGTAGCTTTTTGTTGAAGTGCTTGCCGCCGTCACTAATAATCGCCCTCGGAACTCCAAATCGACTAAAGATGTTGATACGAACAAACTTCACCACGGTATCGCCATCGTTCCTCCTCGTTGGAATTGCCTCTATCCATTTGGACACATAATAAACCGCGACTAATATGTACTCGAACTCGTGAGACTTCGGAAAGGGGATTATGAAGTCGATCCCCCATACGTCGAATATGTCGATGGCCAAGTTGTACGTCATCAGTATCTCATTCCTCTTGCCTATACTTCATGTTCTTTGGAATCAATCGCACATCTTGCAATATTCGTGGGCATCCTTGAAAAGAGTGGGCCAATAAGAAACCGATTAAATAACCTTGTAGGCGGTCTTTTGGCCGCCGAAATGCCCCCCGACTAGGTGATCATGGAATCTTGTCAAAATTTGCGCCTTTTCCTATTCCGGAATGCATCGCCTCAACATACCATCTTTCCCATTCTTTTACATATGAGGGTCATCCCAATAATACCCTCGGCACATGTGAAGGAACCTCC
The DNA here is from genome assembly GCA_014905375.1 of Phtheirospermum japonicum. Lineage (NCBI taxonomy): Eukaryota > Viridiplantae > Streptophyta > Magnoliopsida > Lamiales > Orobanchaceae > Phtheirospermum > Phtheirospermum japonicum. The sequence continues at coordinate 1,603,757 of BMAC01000146.1, read as the reverse complement.
TCTTCTCTTGATGAGACAAGTCTTGGTTGAGCACCTCACTAGCGAGGTAATTAGGAATATCGGCATACCAAGGCATGAATGAAACAACAAATAAATTCTCGTGCATGAAATCTTCTCAATGAGCTTCCTCTCCCAATTTTTTGACCTCCAAATGAGAGAGATGGTGGGCGACAACTCCTATATTTGATCTCCACATCGAACTCTTGAAGTAAGAGTATCCACCTGATTAGCCTTGGATTTGCTTGAGGTTTGTTGAAAAGATATCTCAAGGCCGCATGATCGTTATGTACGATAACCCTTGAACCGGCGATGTAGGTGCGGAACTTCTCAAGTGAGTAAACCACGGCAAGGAGTTCCTTCTCGATATTTATGTAGTAGACGACACAAAGAATCTTGTCCATGCTTTCCCCTAAGATGGCCCTTACCACTTCATTTAATGAATCGCACATTATTTCGAATGGGAGAGACACTTCCGGGGCCACAACCACGGGGTCGAGGTTAAACTCTCCTTTAAGGAATTGAACGCCAAAAGACAAGCATCATCAAACACGAATGGAATGTTGGCGCTAAGCAAATGGCACAAAGGGAGGCTAAGTTTTGATAAATCTTTGATGAACCGCCTATAAAATCCCGCATGGCCGAGAAAGCTTCGAACTCCATTCACGTTGATCGGTGGGGGGAGCTTCTCTATCACTTCGATCTTTGCCTTAATAAATTCGATCACTTTGGATGACACCACATGCCCCAAAAATAGCCTACTTCTCACCATGAAGTGGATCTTCTCCATCGATCCCGACATAGTCTTTGTGAGCGAAGCCACTTGACTCTCGAGGTCGGCAATCTTGTGGGCCCAATCGGGCTCATCCTTCATCCATACTTCTTTCACTTGCTCCTTTCGCACCAATTTACTCATTGATGATCATCCGCGGCCATATTCACAAAGATGTCATATAATTCCCTCGTCGAACGGCCGACAAGGTTCCCTTTAGCGGCGTTGTTCACCATGCATTTAGACACAAACGTCAAGACATTGCGAAAAAAATTGGTTCAAGAAATCGATGATGAGGGCACTTGGTAAGATAGCCCTTGAATCACTCCCATGCCTTGTAGAAGGTCTCATCATTTGCTTGAAGAAACGAGGCGATCTTTGCTTGGAAGTCGGCCGTCTTATCTTGGGAGTAGTACTCTTCCATGAACTTCTTGGTTACCATGTCCTAATTGGTGAGGAAATCGGCGAGTAATGTCATAAGCCAATTAACCGCCTTATCCTTCATCGTATACGGGAAGCACCGCATCTTGATTTGATCGATATTGATTCCTTGGCACGGAAAACTCGGCACGGTGTAGGAAAGATCCGAAGGAAGTGGAGAGCATTCTTTTGTGGTAGGCCATGAATGAACGGGAGTCGGTTGAGATTAATTGTCCGCAAGTCGTACTTGAGGGCCTCGTCGCTTAGTTGAATGCACGAGGAAAAGTTGCCCATGTATGTTATCGACACCTCTTTTATGCTATTCGTCGGGCCTCCATTGGGAGTGGAAAAAGCATGGTTAACCGGATTTTGCACGGCATACGGATTCTCATTGACGGCGGGCACCCGTGGAATGTCTTGAGGATTCGAATTTCAGAATCAGGGCACGGGCCCGGTCGGATGTGGGAATCGATGCTCTTAGATGTGAGGCGCGGTAAAGTGTGGACCTTGATAATGTGGCCTCGGCGCTTGGAATTGAGGTTGAAATTGATATGGCGGGCCATCGACGATCGGGCCTTACTAGTGTGGGCCATGGAATTGGGTTCCATGTGACGAGGGGTCCGAGCGCGGCGATACTTGGATTTTTGGCTTGGGTGTCGGCACATGAGCACGTGATGGAGAATAAGGGTCGTGAAACTGGGCGTTCGAACTTTGGAAGTCTTGATTTTTAAAACCACTCCCCCCTGGTTGAGCGGCATTCCGTACACGGGTTGAGGAACTTGCGATGGCGGGCCGTGAGGTGATGACGTGGGCCTGGGCGATACTTGAGACGTGGGTATCCCTTGATTATCGTGAGTGTGGGCGGGTGGTGTCAGATTCTCGAATGAGTTGGTCATCATTTGTTCTTCTAGCACCAAAGATAAAGGGGAAAGGTGGGGCATCGAACGTGTCTGATTTCTCGCGGCTCGTACGTCTCGTCTCAACCTCTTGGGATTGGGTAAAAGTGGGGTCAACTCTCGTCCAAGCGATCGCCTACCTTGCATACACAACACTCAACAAAGAATTACGGGTATCGAATGTAAAATGTTAACTTATTCTGACTACTAACTAAGATAACAAGAAGAGTAATTCAAAACACCATTAGCCTTAATCTATCCCTGACAACGGCACCAAAATTTTATCAAAGATTTCTTAACACTATAGTTTAGAAATCGTCTCCGCATAGTACGGAGTCGATTGTAGAGCGGTGAGTTATTTCCGAGTTGTGTCTCTCGAGGATATATATTATCGGCAATCGGTGTTTTTACTTAATGTCTTGTTAATATCGATTAAACTACTCTATTCTAAGAAAGCATTAAGTCATTTGTCTTGATTTTTTAATACTAAAGCTTGAAAAGAAATGAAAACTTGAAAAATACCAATTAAGGTAATAACTAATAAATATTAAAGTTTGCTTGAAAGTAACTAATTCTAATGAAGTTAATTAAACCTATTAACAACCTTAAATTAAATAAGTTAAAAACTACTAAACGAAGGAAAGCTTGTAAAGTTTGAAAGATGAAATAGAGGAAAAATCAAATCTTAAACTTATAAGAAGTCAAAGAGCGTTAAATGGGAAAAATGTCAAATTGATTAAAGAAGAAATCCCCTTATGTATTTCAAAGACCAAATGTTTGTTTGGACATAAGGGGTAAAAAGCTTCAAGATCATGCTACAATGGAGTTTTTGCACAAAGAAAACTAAAAGCTAGAAAATGGAAATGAGAAATTGAAATGCAATGAAAAACAACATGAACTACAAATCAAATAACCAATACAAAATAAATTACAACAACACAAGAATAACACACAATATGAAGGGAAAGATTACTACCAATATTACTTCAAACAAGCTCCAAAAGTTTGCTACAATGTTCAAAGGATAGAAATCAACTTCAACACAACAAAAACCACAAATGAGGAAATGTCACCTTCTCCAACACTTGTTATGAAAATCTAACTAAAAATAGCTAACTATTCTAAGGATGTTGAACTAGGGTTTAGAGCTTAAAAAAAACAATGGAATAGTGAAAATGGCTTGGAGGATATTGAATAAGTTCAAAATCAACCCAGGAAGAGATAAGGTTTGCAGAGAAAAGGTTTATATAGAGGATGCAGGGGCAAAATCGTCAAAATGGGTCAAAAATTACGAAACTCCCTGCGTCGCAGTTAATCGACTGACTACCATTCGATCAATTGAAATCATGTCGATCGACTACTTCATCCTCAACGACCCAGCTTTTGTCGAGTAGTCGATTTGGGTTGGGTCAGTCGATCGACTGTAATAGCTGTCGATTGATTGCATGCCACTCGATCGACTGGCATGGCTTCTCCCGGCTCAGTTTTCTCGTTTTCCGCTCCAGATGTCCTCGTGCTATGTTCTCTTGCTTGTCTTCACTTGTTCATTCCATAGCGAGTCGAATGGAATGCCCTAAGCGGGCGCGGGTCCTGCTTGGTCATTCTACGGCCAACAATATAAAAATGAGTGAAAATCTACGAAAATGTAACAAAAACCTCGCAAATGCTATAAAAACCTAAAACTAACGAAAATGGCCTAATCGACTACTAATACCATAAATTCAGGCAAAACACATGCAAACGCAACAAAAAGAGTTCACAAAAACACGTACAAAAACGTGCAAATCAGGCGAGATTGACCCCAAGATCTGAGAGTTGTGCGATTGGGCTATCACATGGAGATCTTGTCATGAGTCATGGCCCAAGAGGTATGCGAGGCGAGTCGAGGCTATTATAAAGTAGGGCCGATGAGTGAAGAGCTTGTTCCAGTCCATGTACAAGGAATCACAATGAATTAGTTTACTTTCAGAGATGGGCGAAATGTCGAAGCTTAACACCATCAGCCTGGTGCCTGAAGATCTAAGATAAGAAATCAAGCAAGATAGATGAAGGAGGTATAAAACCTTCACTTTTACGAGATTTAAATGAGTGTACCTAATACGTAGTCATATTGAAGCTATGGGAAAATTTACCTTTCCTTGAATATTCAACTGCGCGACCTTTTTATTTTTAGGTAGAAATATTCCAAGATCACTTTTCTGTGGATGTTTGGACGCGCGACCTGATATATTGGCGACCTCCTTGTGTTGAGTTGACCATCTCCGAGTTTGATGTCGGGCCACTCATAAATTAACCCTTCAAAACCAAATTTAATACGAAATAAACAGGTAGACCTGCACTCAATATGTTAGCATACGATCATAAAATAGTCGATAAGTAGGATGTGAGCATTGCAACCATTACTTACGCCCATAATTATTAAATTAACCTTTTAGGCCCAATTACTCCTCCATGAACCTATTCACCAAAACACATATAATTGCTCCACTCTGTGAGGCGAGCTAGAGGTAGGCCTCAAGCCAACTTTCAAAAACCATTGTTACAACAGTTTAATTCGTCCCCCCGACAAATTATATTATCGTGGGCAATTATCCGAAATCTATAATTTAAATAGAAAACTTATCTTAAATATTGATGATCCTGTTGCATTTTGTTGACATGTGACCTTATCGCTGTAGACTTCGGGCGGCAAAATAAACAAGCCTCCAACATTAATACAAAATAAAGTCAATTAGAATTCAAATAAGTCTCTTCAGTCAAGAATTAAACCCCATTGGATCAAATTTACCACATGCATATCCCCATTAAGCCACATTGAATCAAATAAATCATACTAGAATTCTCCTTGTATGATTAATCCTCCATTACTTTAAACCATATATAATTAGATAAAGCCAATTAGAATTATCCTTGTATGATTAATCCCCCATCGACCATTATGAATTGCCACATAAGAGTTCTCAATTATGATAAATAAAATATACCACCAATTCTTAAAAGCAATAGAGAATTAGAACTTATATATGAGGGTTTCATGATCAACTAAATTGTGTATTCTCATGTATTTTGCTCAAGGACTCGATGTCCCTCTTTTCCATAGACGACGCCACTTGATGCGACCAAAAATATTGTTGCTTCAAGAATAGAGGGTAATGAACTCAAATATAGGATCAGCAACCTGATAGAACTCCAAAAGGCTCCTGGAAACCTGTATAACCTGCAAAATAGAACCTAAGCCTGGCGGCCCCGACGTAGACCCTCCGACGCTTAAGTCAGGTAATGTTCGAGAGAGATGTGTGAGAGCTCGATAGCATGCAAAAGCTTCAAATATATGATAAAGTAAATGTAGAGTAAAAAGTAAGGCATGTGTCCTCTTTGTATAAACAAGAGATAAGAGACGTGTTCAGAGACGTCATGGACGTGTTCAAAGACGTGTTCAGAGATATGTTCCCAATCTAAGGTCCTCGTCACCTGTATAAGAGCTTGCTTCTCATAAAGGAGATCTCCTAGAGGAGAGTTCATCATAAACACTAGTGCAGAAACAGCTTTTAAGAACGCCTGTTTCTGCAAATCCAGAAACCTGCTGAGGCGTTCTGTATGGAGCTGTTCTTGAAAGTCTGACAATCAAGAACGCCTTGCTGAGGCGTTCTTGATTGCCAGACTTTCAAGAAAGGTTTTCAGAGATGTTCTGAAAAATATTTCAGCCGTTCTAGAAAGTCATTTTTACCGATTTTCCCATTCTGGAAAATAACTTTCTAGAACGTACTTTCCACAACGTCATTTTTTAGGACGTTCTGGAAAGTATACTTTCGAGAACGCCTCTAAAAATAGGAGTCTTGGAAAGTATAATTTCGAGAACGCCTCTATAAACAGGCGTTCTGGAAAGTATAAACGGGTTATTGAATAACCGTTCTAGAAAGTAATAAAAAAATTAAAAAAAATTAAATGAAAGTAGGTGCCAACAAATACATCAAATTTCATTTCAGATTCACTTTTCCAGGCCTGTTCATACAATTTTATTACCTATTTAATTCATAAAACAAATTTCATTTATATAATCTAAAGATCAAACAACACATGACATTAATCACAATAATACACAATTACCATAATATATCAATACAAACAACACAAGGGAATAACATAAATAATGAAGGGGAAAAAATCAATGGATAATAGGAAATAAATAGGAAAAAATGGAACATATACCGAGCTTTTGCTGTTAATATATTGTGTAAGTTAAACCAAACAAAAATGCACAAGAATGACATGGCCTGTAGTCCACAGTATAACTAACAAATATTGTATTTTCGGAGATAAACATGAATATTACCACAATTAGTTCCAAGAACAATAACGTGATCGACTGCAACATTCTATCACGTTATAATTACAGTTATAATCATAATCAATATTATAGAATTACAGTTAGTCATCAATAACAATTAAATGATATGTCCAACCAAGAAATTACAAAGGATATTCTTACTTCTTTCCAAGGAATTGACCCATTCTAGCTTCCCAGCGACCACATTTTTGTAGAGTTAAGCCTCTGTACTTTGAGCTTCCTCGAGAGAACCTAGTGCTTTGACGGCGAAGAATATGAACAAACTCTTCTTTTGTCAAGTCCGTCGTCTGCAAATCCTGAACTGTATAAGGCTCACTGGCTTGCATAGAAAAAATACCAATAATAATCAATATATGTAACTTCATATTAACATGTTTCATGTCATCTTCGTAATCGCCAATAGTGAAATTAATATCAGCATCGACCCCACGAAACTTGATTGCAGCACGGTCGTATGCCCCGAACGAACAAATTAATTGCTGTCAGAACAAACTTCTCAAAAACTAAAATACCCAAAATTCTCCATTAGAAGCCAAAATCTTACCTAGCTGCAGCATGAGCTGTGTCAAACCCTCATGAAAAACCAGAATAACAAAGAAAAATAATTAAAGCAGATGCCTAAACATGACATCAATATTGCTGAACTAAATCTAAACATAGAAAAAAAAGGGAGAGGTGAAGAGGATGTGCTTACCCAAATAGACTTGTTTACCACAATCCCTGCAAGTAAAACGCCAGGAATCAATAATAGAGCATAACATTAAATACACAGAGTACCACATAAATGATAAAATTCATCTAATCAATTAAACTTATCCATAAATAAGTAGCACATCCACAGATTTATACTTAAGTTTCCTCAGAGGGAACAAAAATTATCCAGCATAAAAACGAACTATATTTCCAAATATGAAGATGCTCTGAGAGAAAAATAAACTTAGAAAAACAATAATACTATTTGTTGACTGCTAAAAGTATAATACTACTGCACCATTAATGTACAACATCGTTCCATCTATCCTTAACAAAGCACCATAAACACAAAACACACCTATGCATGCACTATATATACTATACAGTGCTAAAACCATATTATTCCGCAGTGTGTGTGTGTGAGAGAGAGATAATCTGTATAGACGAACCAGATATGGGATTCCCATCTTCCAGTTCTCTGGTAGAAGGTGACTCCTCGATACTGTGAGCTCCGAGAGCGGGGCCCACGCCTGCTCTTCTTCACGTGAGGCTGCTGTTGTGGCACCAGATTACTCGTCGTCAAATGCGCCTTGCAAATTCCCAATTCTACCCCGCTGCCATCTGGAACCTCTGGCGCGGACAGGTTCAACCAAAATTTGCCCCTGACCAATGACGGAGACTGCAAGGGGAACGGAGCCGGCGCACCCATCGGAAAGAGTTGCAACTCGTTCCTGCTATCGCTGATGTCATTATTCACGTCATCATCGATCTCGATCACGTTATTGTTGAGGATTTAGAAATTGAGATTGGATAGGGAGTTTTTGCGGGTTGAGCTGTTGTAGTCGACCTAACAATAACATGGAATAACTAACTTCGACATTCGAATTCATTCAAGAGGAACGCACATATACAAGCAACAACAAATATAACATACCTCTTCTAGAAACGCAGTAATTGTTCTCAACCACCTTCAAACATCAATGTCTTGCAGGAGCAGAATAAGCAACAATAATTCCTGCACAATAGTTGATATCTATAATTTTTGAATTGGAAAAATAGCAAGATGGATATATATATATATATAGTAAACAGGTTATAACACATTCATAGCAAAAAAAAAAACATTTAATTACAAGGACACACTCTACAGAATCTCTATTATTTTTCTGGCATTAATTAACAAACACAATTTATAATTGAATTTAATAATAGTAGATGGGAAAATTAGTCGAGAATCAGAAGTTTTTAGCTAGTACTTACAAATTTTCAACATGTTGCAAAAGTAATTTTACTTTCATGTAAAAAGTCGAATCATCCTATAATTTAAGATTCTGAATTAAATTATACAAAATCATCAGAAATTGGCATTTGAAAACACTAAAAAAAACATATCACAACAATACTAACCATGTCCATAAACATATCGACCAACGCCGAACCATTCATATCACGACACCCGAGTCCCTCGATGCCTCGGCCCGCATATTAGGGTTTTTCAAGTGGTCATTACGTCTTGGAAAAACATTGTCGTAGCTTGCATTATTTCCTTTTTGTGAACAATAACAATATATCACTACATTTAAAAGTTAATAATTATAATAAATAATATTTTACAAAGTTGATTTTTTATAAGAGTAATAAATATTCACATATATCCGATCAGGAAGAGAAGCTTTAATAACTTTACCAGTGCGTTTCCCCTTGCCGTGAAATGCAGCAATGGGAACCAAATCTAGTGAATCGCCAATACTGCAGAGCATAAAAACACATTCACACTACCTCGAAATGAGCTTAAGCAATGGTTTTAGTTAAAAAAAACAGTCAGTTTAAGGTCTTACCAATCCATATAATCCTTTTTCAATTTGTGCCAGTTATTTAATCGTTTTGCAGGCTCATAAGTAGCATCTTTGTTCAAATTTTTGATGATCAAACCCTCAGAACTGAAACAAACAACATTTATAAAGAAGCATGAGATTCTTGATATTACTCGACAGCTATGGTAAAAGAAAAATCTAATAATTCTCTTCACGTCCAACTGTAAATCTATTCACACACACACACACACACGGCCATATCTGATCCACAAATTTGACCAGTTAATGCCTTAAAGTAGTAAAGTAACTAGAAGCAATAAAAATTATGCTTACCTTGAATTAACAGCATCGTCAAGAAATTTTTGTATTTAGCTTGTATTCAACTTATAATCTATTCATCAGTAGCTGTAAAAAAAATAATATTGAAGGCTGCTGTTGATTATAAAGAAAACGATTGTGGAAGTCAGTGATGGACTTCAAAGGAAATTCAGATAGAAGGAGGAGCAGGAAGCATTTAATAACTAACTAGGAAAATATATAATGAAATCTGAGATAATTAAGCAATAAAGTGTAATACCTCTCTACGAACATTGAGTTGCTCCTGCAAGAGTCGTTTGCCTTAAGATATAGCATGTCAAAAGCATATATGCAAACGTTAACTTTGATCTCACTCATGACAACATTTTTTCGAGCACGTGTGCTGAGAATCTGACGAAGACAAATTTAGTGAGTATCATAAACTACAATTGTTATAAACAATACTATAAAATTCGATATTTTTTGTGGTCAAGTATCTTAAATTCCACAAACTTTTCCAACTATTAAAAAGCATTTCGATTACGTTGTTATTCATACACTTAACTTTCAGAGTTGTGCCCATTTAAATATATATTATATAATAAAAACATTGTTTTTGGAGGGGTTAAAAAAGCTTCATCTAGACTAGAACTAAGTATATTGTGCTTTAAAAAAAATAAGTATATTAAAGTTTGAGTCAGAGATAAAGATGAATAAAGAATAGCAGGGAGATCATCAGGAATGACTGAATTGCATGGAACATGAAACCATTAGAAAAGGATCACACAAGTTAAATACTAAGGCAGGGATTTTTGAACCACGGGAATGGGCTAGGAAGAGAATTAAAAAAAAATCTTGCAAACCATCAGTTAGTGCAACCAAGTCTTGCTTCAACACTTTTCGTCTATATATTCTTATGGGTATTGAAAAAATTACCGGCTAAAAAGCGTTATACGAGGTCAAAATCTATCCAAATTTAGTTTAGAATACATTTATATAGTAGTTAGAAACATTTTTCTGGCTACCAATACAACTGGAATATCGTCTCAAATCTATTTCGTTGTCAAAGAGAAAAGTAGCAAGCAACAGCCCATAACGTCAAAAGAAAGAATCAGAAGATGATTCTTAATCAAGTACAAAATGAATGATCTCCACCTGGAAAGGTTGGATTTTCTGTTTTCTCACGATCGTATACAACAAGTTCACAGTCAAGAACAAATGACGTTACAGAAGGCTTTCGTAATCTACAGTTGGAAGAAAAACATTAGTAACTATTGACAAAAGAATATAGCATCGCAGTCTACAAACCTCAAAATGTATCAATAAAATTGCCAGCACTCATCAAAATGATATTCCACGTATATGTCTTAGGATTAAATAATAATGAATAATAACCTTACATCACCTAATGCATATTAACTTATTAACTCCTACAGTAGGTTCTAGATAGCTCACCATAAGCTTTCCGGATCCATAATGCTGGAAACTTAAGTTAATAAGACTAGGTTGTACTGGATCACAGAATTTTGAAAACTAGGCATCATAATTTAAAACCCAGTGATAAAATTGTCCTAAAGCTAGTCACTAAAACCTTGTGATAGTAGCAACAACATCCGGAAACTTCCCAGTGTTCCTCTCGGCATTTCTACTGTATATCTCCACTGAGCCATTCTCCAAATAGTGTATCTGCATAAAAAAGTTATCATTTAAAGTACATTAGATCCATGCCTCAAGAACATTATCATATTGCTTTCATTAGGTATTATTACATGAGCACGTTCTCCATCATACTTGTATTCACAGGTGTACTCCATATCTTGAAACTTATCCACAATTTCAGATACACCTTTAGTTGGTTTAGCTAACATGGGTCCAACTGGAATACCAGGAGCGAAGCCACATGTCTTTAGGAGATTCCACACCACGTCAGACAGAAGAGCAGGAATTATCTTATCGTAGACTGGAATTACAGAATAAACTTGTTTGACGATCTTTGCAGCCTGCCAGACAGAAAAAAATAGTTTTAAAGTATTGAATAAATCCATGTAACTAACAAAAAAAAACCAATAATGGCACATCAAAAGTATATAAAACATGTTTAAGTTCACTCTGACAATCAGGAACATGCAGTGAGAAATTTTTAAATATTAGGGCCTCAAAAATCACAAGCCAAACAAAACATTCTAAATTACATTAGTTTTAACCATTTGACATTAAATATAGAGAAAATGTGCAATTTGTTATTAACAATTAAAACCACTTCTTTGAATATTCTTAAAGTCGATGAACCTCTAGAGATGCCAATAGCCAACACAAAGTCTTCCACTAGATGATTACAGATTAAGAGTTAATTAAAACTAGTTAAAATTAAATTTTTAGGTGATTAAGTTGTTTCCTCTTTGAAGCAATTAGAAACTGCTTCTCGTAGTTATAACCTGCAGACCCCTTCAGTTGCAGCCTGTTCTCGTACTCGGGCCGTGAAAACTGCTGTCATGATCATACCGCTGCCAGACAGAGCTCAAGGGCAAAATTAATTAAATACACAAAGTAAATAATCAAGAATGATAAAAAAGAAGAGAAATGATATCGCCTTGAAAAATTTGATTCGCCGTCGGTCTGAGCATGGTATCACCCTAGGTTCCAACTCCATTAGAACACATTTATTTTGCAAATAACTAGACCATAAAACGTAATAATTAGCACTTCAATAATAAATAATTGATGCAGAATTTTAGAACCAAACACAGGATTAAGAATCTAACATTGGCTGCATAGAAAAACATAAATCCACAAATCAAGTCACAAAACCCAACAATTAAACCTAAAAAACCCTTTTCAAAACTGAAAAAAAAAGAAGGGGAAAAGAACGCTAACCATCATCCCGTCCTAATCAGCATCCTCTTCTTCGTTGCTAGTATGAAACGGAAGGCATGCCAATCCGGTTTAACCCTAGTAGGGTTTGTCGGCTCTGCAATTGAACCCCTGCAGCCACCAACTGGGGAGAAGATGTCAATTATCGCCGCCAAAGGGCGGAGGGAGCCTCAGCCGATGGGGCTTCTTGATGCCTCAAGTCGCCGGAGCAGATTTCCTCGCCACCCTAGTTGCCGGCTGCTCCCTCGAAGACTTTCCTCTGTTGGGTTTTCTCGCCGTCTGTTTCGTGCGTGAAGGTAAAATTTTGGAAAGGAATGGCAGAGGAGAGATGGATCGGGAGAGAAGGGATAAGGGTTTTCTATTTTATTTTTTAATTAAAAATATTGATTTTGTGGGTATATTTTAATACATAAATAATATGACACACGAGAATGCTTTTTTAAAGGCATTCTTAATAATACTTTCCAGAATGACATTTTTAAAGACGTTTTCGATATTTAACATACGAGAATATCATTTTTAAAGACGTTCTTGATATTTAAAATATCAGAACGTCTTTTTTAACGACTTTCTGGATATCTAATATACCAGAACGTCTTTTTAATGACGTTCTGGATATCCAGTATACCTGAACGTCTTTAAAAAAGACGTTCTGGTATGTGACACTTTTATTACATAAATGCCACCGCCTGACATTTAAGAACGCCGCCTCCTGAGGCGTTCTTAAATGCTTGTTCTTGAATCATATTTTTGTACTAGTGAAATGAGATAATAATATGAGCTCCATGATAGAGAGAAGTGAGAGGTTTGAGCTTAAGTTATCAAGCTTATGTAAGGGCCTGAGAGATCATGATATGTTAGAACACGTAAGGTCCTGAGAGATCATGAGATGAGAGCATGAGAGAGAGATCAGTTATGAAATAAGGGCCCCAGCCCCCTATTTATAAGATTAGTAAGACGTCTCCACCTGTTAGTATAGCTCCTTCAGAATAAGGGATTAAATCTCCTAATTATACTCAATATCCATACTAAGGAAACACTCCCATATTAGAATTCTTACTTTCCATAATTCCATAACAACCATAAAAATATGTTATTACCATGTTGGCGCTCTGTCGGGACCTATAATCTTCCACCCCTTCCATTATGTTCTTAAAATATATAATCAAGTCAATTGTTGATGTCGTATCAATGGCTCTATATCTTGACACGACATTGTAAATTATTATAAATAACGCTATAATTTTATGAATTGTCATAGGAGTGTGTGTATATAAACAGCAATGTCATCAAAAAGTTGACATATCTTAGTGTAAAAAAAAAGTTATTAGAAGTTAAAATACTCATAATAGCAATACAAAAAAGTGGAAATATCACTAAAGATAAATTTTTTAGTTAGCAGAGTACATATAAATAATTAGCATTGTTACCAATAGTAGTGACAACAATCCATACAAGAGAGGCTTATTCTCAGTTAGAAACCTAAAAAACAGCAATACATTGTAATTACCGTGGCAAATTCGAGAGGAAGAAAAAAAAAAGAAAAAATACATTAATCTTATAGTTCCTGATACAACATCAAATATCCACACCGGCAACATGCATGTATTTATGTGTATTTTAGTAAGCGACCTAATTTCTTAGAAGGTGCAATCCTTCTGGGAGTTGGGTGAGCTGTTTTGAAGGGTAGCGACCTGATATATGGGAGTGGCGAGCTCTTATGATATAAGTATTACTATACCAGCTCGGAGCAGAGTGGTATCTCAGCGTTGAGATCTGGAACTCATGGTTTTTGGGCTCTGACAAGCTCATATGGGCTATCTTATGGGGTCCCAGCGGACTAAATCTACGGACAGGCTTATTGGCCCATGGCTAATTCAGTAATTTGGCGAGAGTTCTATTATTTATGGGAACTTAAAATATAGGAGGAATCCTAATTGTAAGTCAATCACTATTTATGGTATTATAATTATAGTAGGAGAGGGGAGCCCGAAATTGGGAATACTTCTCTTATGTATATAAAGAGGACTCAGCCCTAATTCTTTTCTCTAAGTTAATTTTGCATCCTACGTTTTGAGCTCTCATCTTACTTTTGGAGCTCTCGCATCTCTCTCACGCACTCTCTAACTTAAGCATTGGAGGGCCTATGATGGGACCTTCCACCACCTTGTCTTGGGTTTTGTTTTGCAGGATCTATTAGGTTTCCAGGAGTTCCTTGGATAAAGAACTAGGCTAATCAGGTCGTTGATTCCATATTTGAGGTTAGTACCCTCTATTCATGAGGCACCAATCTTTTTGGTCGCATCATGTGGTGCCGTCTGTGAGAAAGAGGGGCATCGAGTCCTTGAGCAAAAGACTTGATATTTTTAACAAGCAAACCATGAAGGGAAATGGTATTAAACCTCGAAAACTTAGTTTTGATGGGGAAGCAAGTAAGTCGAAAGAAAGTGACACGGGGAAAGAACAAACACCACCTCTAGTGGAAACAGACCAAACGACGACCACACCACCATCCTCACCAAGAAGGAAAAAGATGACACAACCAGAAGAAGAACTTCAGAAAAAGATTACAGGAGTAATCAAACAATGCACATATGAATGAAAGAATGGAAGGAACTGCCAAAAGACAAACCCTTCTATGTCGATAAGGGACGCCTCAAAAGTTTGATGGGATTGGTATCTCCAGAAAAACAAGGGGAACTGGAGGACATTCTTGCAGGAAAGGAAAGTACATGTGATAGTGGAAAAGGGAATAGCATATATACAGGTGGAGGAAACAGAGGGCGAATTTAGATTACATTTTGGGGTAGAGGTCGCAGACTCAGAAAATTTTATCCCTAAGAGATCGGAGCCCAGGAGGGAACCAATACGAATCAATAGTAGTGGAGGAAGTAGAAGGGAAGCTGAAGAGAACTCTATGTAGGTGTAATTGTGTTAGACATGAGTGATTATGACATAATTTTGGGTATGTACTTGACTATTGATTCCAAGAAAAAGGTGGTGACATCTTAACCACCTTGGGAAGAATCTTTTTACTTTATCGGGGTTAGTAAGAAATTTAGATTTCCAATGATTCGGCAATAAAAGCACAAAGATTATTAAATAATGGTTGTGAAGGATATTTGGTAAGTGTTAGGAGTATAAAAAAAATAAGATTGTCTCAACATAAGCGAGGTGTCAATCATTGAAGGGTACCCCGAAGTATTTCCCGATTATATACCAAGATTACCACCTGACCGTGAGATAGAGTTTGTAATTGATTTACAGCTAGGAACAATTCCAATATCCAAATCACCGTAAAGGATGACACAGACTGGGTTGAAAGAGTTGAAAATTCAATTGCAAGAATTGATAGATAAAGGTTTCATTAAGCCCATCTTTTCGCCATGGGGTGCGCCTGTCTTGTTTGTTCGTAAGAAAGATGATATGCTGAGAATGTGTATAGATTACCGAGACCTGAATAAAGTTACTATCAATAACAAATACACATTACGTAGGATTGATGATTTGTTCGACCAAATTCAAGGTGCGACAGTAT
This sequence comes from Phtheirospermum japonicum, assembly GCA_014905375.1. Taxonomy (NCBI): domain Eukaryota; kingdom Viridiplantae; phylum Streptophyta; class Magnoliopsida; order Lamiales; family Orobanchaceae; genus Phtheirospermum; species Phtheirospermum japonicum. The sequence continues at coordinate 1,588,111 of BMAC01000146.1, read as the reverse complement.
TTTCTAAGATTGACTTGTGTTCTGGTTATCATCAACTAAAGATTAAAGAAGAAGACACCCCTAAGACGGCGTTTAGTACACGATATGGGCACTATGAGTTTCGTGTAATGCCATTCGGCCTAACAAATGCTCCAGCAACATTCATGGATCTGATGAATAAGGTATTCAAGGAGTTTTTTGATCAATTTGTTATAAAGTTTATTGATAATATTATTATATATTCTAAACATGAAGAGGATCATGATATACACTTGAGGAAAGTGGTAGAAGTATTAAAGGTGAAACAACTTTATGCTAAATTCAAGAAATGTGAGTTTTAGTTGAATAAGGTGGTATTTTCGGGACATGTCATATCTGGGGTAGGAATCTCAGTCAACCCAAGCAAAGTAGAAGCGTTTAACAATTTGCCGCAACCTACAAACCCTTCAGAAGTATATAGTTTTCTTGGTTTGGCGGGATATTATTGTAGATTCGTCAAAGAAGTTTCAAAAATTTCTTCACCACTAACACAATTAACTAGAAAGATTGTGTCTTTTAAGTGGACTAACGCATGCGAAACAAGCTTTCAAGAACTCAAAATGAGATTAACATTCAATCCCATCGGGTACATGAGGTTTTGTAGTCTACACTGATGCGTCTAAGAATGGTTTGGGGTTATGTGTTGATGTAAAATACCAAGGTAATAGCATATACATATAGGCAGTTGAAGGATTACGAAAAGAACTACACTACAATTGATTTAGAGCTTACAATAGTAGTATTTTGCACGTAAGGTTTGTAGACATTACCAATATGGAGAACGTAGTGAGATTTACACTGATCAAAAGAGTTTGAAATACCTTTTCACAAAAAAAGAGCTCAATATGAGACAACGAAGGTTGTTGAAACTTGTGAAGGATTACGATTGCATTATCAACTACCATCCAGGCAAGGCCAATGTATTAATAGATTCATTAAGCAGAAAGTCAATGCAACAAAATGTAGTAAATACGTCAATTCAAAAGTGAGAGTTGCTTGAATTATATAAGATGAATGTTGAAGTTATCTAGCAAGGATTAGTGGAGGTAAAACTAGCAGCTTTGCTTCTTCGACCTACCATAATCTATAGAATCCAATAGGAACAACACGCTGATGAATATCTAGTCAAAGTAATGAAGGAAGTTGCTCAAAGGACATCATCTCACTTCCAACTATCCAAAGATGGTGCACTTCAATTCAAATGTCGGTTATGTGTGCCAAATGCGGGGAGTGTTAGTGAAGATCTCATGGAAGAAGCTCATTCAACACCGTATTTTGCACATCTAGGACCTACTAAGATGTATAAAAACTTGAAGATGCATTACTGGCGGCTTGGTATAAAATAAGATATCACCTAATATGTAAAGAAGTTCTTGACGTGCCAGCAGATAAAAGATGAACATCAAAGACTGGCAGGAACACTGCAACCTTTGTTTATACCAGAATGGAAACGGGAAAATATCACTATGGATTTTGTGACAGGATTACCAAATAGGGTTAAAGACCACGATGCTATATGGGTAATTATAGACCGATTAAAAAATCTGCTCATTTTCTACTTATTTGATCTACCTATTCGATGTACCGTTATGCTCAGATTTACATACATGAGATAGTCAGACTTCATAGATTACCATTATCCATCGTTTCAGATAGAGATTCAAGATTTTTATCTACTTTCTGGAAAAGGTTACACTAGGCGTTGGGGACCAAGTTACCTTTCAGTACCGCATATCATCCTCAACTGACGGACAATCATAATGAACGATACAAACATTAGAATATATGCTTAGGGCTTGCGTTTTGGAATTTCAAGGCCAATGGAGCAAGTTTCTGCCACTAATAGAGTTCTCTTCCAATAACAGCAATCAGTCTACTATAGGAATGGCACATTATGAAGCGTTATACGGTCGGAAATGTAGATCCCCTGTACATTGGGATGAAGTAGGTGAAACACAGCTTTTAGGTGCAGACATGATCCGAGAAATGGCAGAAACTATTTCATTAATACGAAAAAGAATGAAAACTGCCCAGAAACAACAGAAGAGCTATGCAGATAAAAGGAGAAGGCCACTGGAGTATTCAATATGTGATCAATTGTTTATAAAGATAGCTCCAATGGAAGGTGTTATACGATTTGACAAGCGAGGGAAACTTAATCCAAGATACATTGGTCCATTTCCCATCATAGAGAGTTGGTGATGTTGCCTATAGACTCGACTTACCTAATTCAATGTCACAAATACATAATGTTTTTCATGTGTTTGTGATGAAGAATTATGTTGCAAACCCATCCCACATTTTGAAGAGCGACCCTAAAGAGCTGAAAGCAAACTTAAGCTATAAGGAGTTACATGTACAAATATTACTATGAGAGGTAAAACAATTTGAGAATAAAGAAATTCCATTGGTGAAAGTGTTTTGAAGAAACCAGTCAATAGAAGAAGAGACATGGGAAAGAGAGGATGAAATGAGAGCTAAGTACCCAGGACTTTTCAGGTAAATAAATTTTGGGGACAAAATTCTTTTAAGGAGGGGAGGATGTAATACCCCAATATTCAGGTTACTCAATGGCCAATAAGATTCATGCATGATATATTATTTAGATAATCTTTTTTAAATTTAATTTGATTTCATTATGTGTTTAGTTAATAACTTCTAAAGTGTTCCTAAAGTATAACTAATATGAGATATAACAAGGTGATTAATATTTCCTTGGGACAAAATAATAAGATACCAATTTACGACTAATGTTAAGTTATACGAACTAATAGTAGAATACAAGTAAATCTTAAGTTTCAAGTTATGAATATATTAACTTTAATATTTTAAGGTATTCATTTCAAATATATATGATTTAAAATAACTAAATCTCAATTATCATAATCTAGATAATTAAGTATATGTAATTATGACTAAAGTAATATATATATATATATATATATATATATATATATATATATATATGTGTGTGTGTGTGTGTGTGTGTGTGTGTGTGTGTGTATCAACTAACTCTTTAATATTTATGGATTATATATATAAAATAATGTAATATGCATGTGTATGTTTAAATACATATATGTGTGTGCATGTGTGAATACATGTAGATTACATGCAAATAAAACAATGGTTGGGGTGGTTACCCTTAAGCCAAAAATGGTGTTATTAGTAACTTTCTAATAAAATAAGAAACATAACTAAGACAATTTAAATGGAATTGAAAGGTATATGAACTACCTCTTCAGGTTTTGTTTGTCCCACATCGACCAAAGTTATAAACTTTCACTACTACAAAAAACCTCATCGGAATAGGGTTATAGGCATCGGTTGTTGTTAACAACTGATGCATATAGTCGCGCGTGGTCTTTTTTATAATTAAAAAAAGTTATATGCTTTGGTTTTAAACCAGAAACCGATGCCTATAGTCGCGCGTTTTTTTTTTATAATAAATAAATAGGCATCAGTTATTTTTATACAACTGATGCCTATTTATCAATAGCATCGGTTGTTATTAAGCAACCGATGCGTATAATAATAAAATAATCAAAAATTTTCATTAAAATAAATAGCCATCGGTCGGGGTCAAACAACCGGTGCCTATTAATTTGGGAAAAATCTCTAGCATCGTCTTTTGTAAATCAACCGATGCCTATAATAATAAAAATATATCCAATAGTTTCCTTAAAATATATAGGCATCGGTTTATGATAACAACCGATACCTATGACCAAAGCTGAGCATCGGTTCCTTATAGAACCGATGCCCTTACAAATCTAATTACGCACGCATCCCAGGATAAAGGCGGAAAAAATTGGTTGAGAAAAATTTCAAAATCCTGAGCGTCGGTTTTTTCTGACACCGACCGATGCACATATTAATAAAAACATCCGATATTTATGTAAAATAATAGGCATCGGTTGTTGTATAACAACCAATGTCTTTAACCTAATCAGAGCATCAGTTTTTTATTATAACCGATGCTCATTCAAACTTAATTACGCGCGCATCGCGTGGAAAAAGTGAATAAAAATTGGCCCCTAAAATTTCAAAAGCATAAGCATCGATTGTTAACTGAACCCGTTGCATATAATAAATTAAAATAATATTAGCATCAGTTTCTTTTCCAAACCCATGCTTATGATCTTGGCCTCATACTATATGCATCGGTCACTCTCTCAACAACCGATGTATATTGTGAATTGCCGTCTTCTTTGCAATGCTGGAGTTTTTTAAACTAGGGAAGAAAGAACTCATAATTTTGAATTGAATCTTCATATTTATATCAACAGAAATTCAAAACCTATTCCTTTATTCTACCCAAATATCTTTCATCTTTGCTGTTGAATTTCCAATTGAATTTTTTGAAATATCCACGAAAACCTGCCAGCTTATCTTACCCTCTTTGTGCACCGTCTCTATGTAAATTGATCTGCTCAAGGTATGTATTTATTTATTTTACTTATTATTTTACCTAGAAGAGGCATGAAGCATCATTTATTTAACCTATACCAAGCGTTTGTGTTGTTCACACACTGGAAATTGAATATTGTCCGATGCTTCGGGAAATTGAAAAGGCATCGATGCATCGAAAAGCTGAAAAGGCAGTGAGAACTCAAAGAGGTGCACTGAACTTGTATAAATACCCATGTTTGTGGAAAATTTTAATTTTACAACTAAACTCTTTGGAAAAAATTTATATTTTATTCTCCATCACAAATAATGGCTTAAAACAATATTTCGGGACCACTTCGCAAGCTAATGGAAACTCAGAAAAAACAAATTGTCATGCTGATGAAGCAAATGCTGGAAGAATGTTCTGCAGATATGCGGAAAGTAGCCGTCCAGTTAGAATCACTCACCCACATTTTGAGCACTATAAATGCTCATTGGGGTGAGGTGGTGCTCTCCATATCCAAACTCGAATCTATTCTCACCAAGCTTGGTGCACGGCTTGATGATGATGATGTGGGTCGTGCTCAGGCGGGGACGAAGAGGAAGGCTGCCGACGCTTGATTCTTTTTCATGCATTTGTAATTTTTATTTTTATGTTTTGCATTTGTAACTTTTTTGACTTTTGCTAATTGGAATAAAAATCAGTATTTTCAATTATTGTTTGCTTTTATTTATAATTAATTAATGTGTGCTACTTTATAGTAAGGAAGAAATAAAATTTATGTTTGTTTTGAACTTTTAAGACTAAAAATTATAAACAAGTTCAGCTGAATGTGATTATCAAAAATTTCAATTGACTGATACACATAAATACAAAGTCTTCAACTAAAATAGTACATCCTATGCATGATTACAAAATTCACTCATTGATGGCCATATCTAAATCTTATTGTCCATGGGACCTACTGAACAATGCAGGTCCTGATAATGCAAATAATATTTAAATTAATAAAGTTAAAACAATAGATGACTGGTGAATGTTGGAGCTACACTTATCTTTCGACAGTCGACTTGGGTTTACTTAACATAATAATAAAATAATTATTATAATTAGTTTAAAAATTTTATCCCTATGTTAATTATAATATAATATGAAAACCTAGCTAACACTATATATATTTTGTTAAGAAAACAGAAAAAAAAAAACAATTAATAAGAAAAAAAAATATGAACAAAGATACATGCATATATATGGAGTTTTCTAGTAAATTAATTTTTATTTCTTTGTTAGTTTTTTTACTGAGTTCTTAATTCAATTGTGCAGCAGTAGAGAATGGATCGAAGTTGGATGTATGGTAAACGTAAAACATTTTATTATATTCAAGGGGTTGAAAGTTTTCTTAGATTTGCTATGGAGAATAAAGCTAAGTCTGCTTGGGAAACGATTGTGTGTCCTTATGTTGATTGCAAAAATCTGAGACAATTTCGGACTACGGACCAAGTGAAGAGCCATTTGATACGTTGTGGGTTTAAAGAAGGTTATTGACGATGGATATGGCATGGTAAAACTTTACCTCTGGCTGATAATACAGCTCACTCGACAGCTTCGTCTACGTATAATACTAGTGATAGTATTATAGAGACCGACGAGGATGTAGACAGTGATCGATTAGATTAAGTGTTGCATGATATAGGAGGTGATATCAATAATGTTTCTGCGTTTGGAAGATTATCTGTTGATGCTGGGAAACCATTGTACCTTAACTGTACCAAATTTACAAAGTTATCGTTCATGCTTAATCTATATAACCAAAAGGAGAAGATTGGATGGAGTAATACGAGTTTCTCGTGGTTACTAGAGCTTCTAAAAGATGCATTTCCTAATGATAACGAGCTTCCCACTTCAACCTACAAGGCGAAAAAAATGTTGTGCCCGTTGGGTCTGGAGATCGAGAGGATACATGTATTTCCAAATGATTGCATATTGTATCGGAATGAATTCAAGGATTTACGAGACTGCCCAAAATGCGGGGAATCGCGCTATAAAAAATTAGGCACTGATTATGGTAGGCTTGTACATATAGAAGAAACTCCGGCCAAGGTGTTGTACTATCTTCCGGTTATTCATAGATTCAAACGGTTGTTTCCAAATGCTAAGGAAGCGAAGAATTTGCAATGGCTATGCATCAAGCGCAAGTACATCATGCTATCTTTGTTGATATTAGGATCTAAACAACCAGGGAATGACATAGATGTGTACTTGGCACCTCTTATTGAGGATTTGAAAAAATCATGGAACGAGAGTTTGACCATCTTTGATGCTTATACTCAAACATATTTCACCTTACGATCCACGATATTTTTCACGATCAATGACTTTCCAGCCTATGTTAACTTGTTAGGTTATGCAAATAAAGTAGCTAAGGCATGCCCCATTTGTGAAGATGAGACAAGTAGTATTTGGCTGAAAAATGGTAGAAAAAATGTGTACATGGATATCAGGGCCTTTCTCCCAAGTCAGCATCCTTGTAGAAAAAAAAAGAGAAGATTTTCAATGGGAAAAATCTGGACCGGGTTGCTAGATCGCCATTATTCGGACGTGCAATTTATGATCATGTTAAAGATATTGATGTTGAGTTCGGCAAAATTTCTAAAATTGTCTCAACGGGGGGTTGGAAGAAGAAATCCATATTTTGGGGTCTACCATACTGGGAACATTTATTGGTTAGACATTGTATAGATGTGATGCATGTTGAAAAGAATGTATGTGACAATGTTATTGGAACATTATTAAACATTTCGGGTAAGACAAAAGATGGTATTAACTTTAGACAAGATTTGGTGGAAATGGGGATACGGGAGAAGTTAGCACCGAAAATGACTGACAAGCGAACTTATTACCTACCTCCAGCTTGTTATACCATGTCAAAACAAGAGAAAATAAGTTTTTGTGAGTGTTTGAATAAAATCAAGGTTCCTTCTAGTTATTCTTCAAATATTAAAAAGCTCATTTCAATGAAGGACCTGAAGTTGGTTGGTATGAAATATCATGATTGTCATATCTTAATGTAGCAATACTACTAGTTGCGATTCGAGGCTCATTACCAATAGATGTGAGGCGTACCATAACAAAGCTTTGTCATTTTTTCAACGCAATTTAAAGTAAAGTTATTGATCCTGAGATATTAGATGATTTGCAGGCCGACGTTGTTAAAACTTTATGCGAGTTTGAAATGTTTTTTCCTCCATCATTTTTTTACATTATGGTGCACTTAATTGGCCTCTTAGTTCGAGAGGTTAAGTTGTGTGGGCCGTCTTTCTTGAGATACATGTACCTGTTTGAGAGATACATGGGATATTAAAAGGACTTATGAGGAATCTCTCTTGTCCTGAAGGGAGTATCATTGAAGGTTATGCTGCCGAGGAGGTAATTGAGTTTTGTACAGATTACTTAGCGAATTTTGAAAATATGGGCATTCCTAAATATCACCACGAGGGAAGGCTTGCAAGAAAAGGTACTGATTTGCACGTTTTTGTACATATTTTTCTTGTCGTTCTTGTATCATGTTGCGTGTGTTTTGCTTGCTTCTATGTGTTTTAGAAGTCGAGTTGGCCGTTTTCTATTATTCCTAGGTTTTTGTAGTTTTTGTACGTGTTTTATTAGTTTTCATAGTTTTTTTCACTCTTTCATTTTTCTCTTGGCCGTAGGACGTTCAAGCGGGGCCCGCGCTCGTTTTGGATCGTTTTCACTCAACTCGGGAATGGACGGAGAAGCAAGGAAGCGCAACGGACGAGGCTCGATAGAACGGTGGACGTAAAAAGAACGAGAAATTGAGCCGGGTGCAGCAAACTAGTCGACCGACTAGAAGTTCAGTCGATCGACTGCCCTTCTAGTCGATCGACTGAACCCCAAAAATTGACTGCATTCCAAGGACTTTGGCCATTTTGGCCAACGTATTCGATTGACTGCCGACGTCGCCGATCGACTGGAGCCCCCCCAAGATCGACTGGATTCCAGGGCTTCTGGCCGTTTTGACAGCGCAGTTGATCGACAGGCGACTTGACCGATCGACTCCTTTACAGTCGATCGACTGAAAAGCAGATTTTCGCTGCTTATTGGATGATTTTGCCCCTGCGTGGTTAAAAAAGGAGGAACGTCACCTCATTTCAGGAAGCAACTTGCAGCAGCTCTCTGGTTCAAGGATCTTTCTCCCAAAACACTTCTTCATATTTTCCTTTTTCATTTTAATTATGTATTAATTCCTAGTAATTAGTAATAGTTTAGTTAAGTGTTAGATCTTCATTAGCTAGTTGTTGAAGCCTATATCCTTCAAGTTGCCATCTCCATTGTTGAGATTTCAAGCTTTCCTCTTCAAGCTTTTAGTGGAAACATATGTTTGGTAATATCTTTCTATTAATATAGTTTTATTTTAATGTTATTTCATTTGATCTTGTGTTAATGCTTGGATCATAGTTTAGTTGTTAATTTGATTATCAAAACTTCCATTTTCATTATTGTAGCTTTCTAGGTTTTGAGCTTATGATTTTAAGTTGTTTAGTTGTTTAGATCAATTTCTAAGTTTTTAGAAGTTTTATATAATCTTCCTTTTTAAAACTTTGATTTTTGTTAAATTAATGTTGACCTTTTCAAATAAGCAAGACTTTAATTTTCCCTCCCTTTTCCTTACTTCTATTTATAAGCTTCCTTAGTTAGCTAGTTTAGATTAATCATTTTTAAATAAGCTTTAATTCCCTTTTCACATTTTAATGATTTTAAAACTTCAATTTCAATTTAAAGTTTAGTTATAAAAACTTAAACCAAATCAATGACTACTGCTTTCCTAGTTTAGATTAGTTGAATTTCAATCAACAATAAGAGAAAATAATAAACCGATAAGCCGATAGCATCCATCCTCGAGAGACACGACTCGGGAAGAACTCACCGCCCTACAACTGGCTCCGTACTCTTGCGGAGACGGATTCTGAAATAGCGCATCGAGGACTCGTCGATCAAAAATTTGGCGCCGTTGCCGGGGATGGATTAAGACCAATGGCGTTCTTAATTACTCTTATTGTTATTGTAAATAGTAGTTAGTTAATTGTTTTACATTCGATACGCGTAATATTTTGTTGTTGTTGTGTATGCAAAGTAGGAGATCGCTCAGACAGGAGTTGACTCCATTCTTGCCGAACCCCGAGAGGTTGCGACGAGACGCACGAGCCGCTTCAAGGTGAGACACGTCCGACGTTCCATTGCCTCCCTTATTATCACCAGTGATAGAAGACCAAACTATGGCCACTCCGTTTGAAAACGCGATGCCTCCTGTCCCTACCCACGACAACCAAGGGGTTCCGCCACCGCCAATATCAACCGGTCCCACGCCGGCACCTCAAGGCGTGGCTCTTCAAGACCCACAACCCGTCTATGCGACGATGTTCGACCAAGGGGGAAATGGTTTTACGAACAAAGACCCCCAAAGTTCGAATTCTCAATTTCACGGGATGCCCTACCAAGATCCGATCATCGAAAGGCCGCCGTACCCGTATCAACAACCGTTCCAAGTCCCGAGGCAGTTTTGTCAAGGTCCACACTACACCTCGCACAGGCACGAGCCACGATTCCCGCATCCGGCCGGGCCCGTGCCTCAATTCCGAAACCCGATACCTCAAGATTTTCCACGAGCGCTGATCGAAGAATTCTTAGCACTCTAAGAAATCTTCTCCGCAATAGTACGGAGTAGATTGTGGAGCAGTAAGCTTTCCCGAGTCGTGTCTCTAGAGGATAGATGTAATCGGCGTTAAGTGTGTTTAGTTAATCTCTTGTTAATCTTAATTAAATTAATCTAATCTAAGAAAGCATTAATCATTGGTTTGGTTTGAGTTTTGTGCTAAAGCTTGAATTTAAAAGGAGACTTTAATTAAAATAATTAAAATGAGGGTTTAGGGTGTTCGAGTCGTCTCCACGATTAATCGGTGTTTGCCGAGCACTTAATCCACAATTCGGGGTTGTCAATCCCAATTCTCGACAAGCTCCGATTAATGGTTCTAAAAGAACCTAAACCCTAAACCCTTAATTTCTAAACTAATTGCATCAAATTAAGTTTCCAATTAAAAGAGGATTCATGGAGGGAAAATCAAAAGCATTTGAATTTGAGAAAAGTCAAAGGCTTTAAAATTGAACAAGACAAATTACCAAAGAAAAAAAACTCATAAATCTTTCAAGAGCTAAAAGTTTGTCTAACTAAAAGAGGTAAAAAGCTTGAAAAGAGCATTAATGGAGTTTTTTTTTTCAAGAACATGAACAAACTATAATCTAGAAATTAGAAATTGAAGAACAAGCAAGAACAACAACACAAACTAAATCTAACAACCAACACAACAACAATAACAACAATCATCAATAACAACACAAGGGGAATTAAAGGAAAGGAAATTACCAATTGCATTCAAATCAAAGCTCCAAATCTTCAAACTACAAGCTCCATAAATGAAGGAGGTGTCACCCACTCCAACACTTGCTTAATAACAACTACCTAAAAACTAACTAGCTAAGCTAAACTAGATTAACCACTAAGCTAACTACACTAAACTAGGATTTATTATTGCAATGAAGGTAAAAGATTGGAGGAAATGGAGCAAGCCCCAAATTCCACCAAGGAAAGGGGATGTTGGATAAGGTTGGAGAGTTGGTCTTATTTATATAAAAATGCAGGGGCAAGATTGTCAAAACGGGATAAAATCACGAATCTGGACTGCGTCTCAGTCGATCGACTGAGGAGCAGTCGATCGACTAAGGTCCATTCGATCGACTGCTTTCAAAATTGGCCAACCTCACTGGAAACCAGTCGAAGGTCCAGTCGATCCTGGATGATTCAGTCGATCGACTGCAAGCCAGTCGATCGACTGGCTCGGCTGCTCTGGCTCGTTCTCTCATTTCCGCTCCTGTCGTCCGCCATTTGTCGCTCCTCGTTCACGCTATGTTTCCTTGTTTTCCATTCCGA
>BMAC01000146.1:1565529-1576675 GCA_014905375.1 Phtheirospermum japonicum | reverse complement strand
AAACCCTTAATTTCTAAACTAATTGCATCAAATTAAGTTTCCAATTAAAAGAGGATTCATGGAGGGAAAATCAAAAGCATTTGAATTTGAGAAAAGTCAAAGGCTTTAAAATTGAACAAGACAAATTACCAAAGAAAAAAAACTCATAAATCTTTCAAGAGCTAAAAGTTTGTCTAACTAAAAGAGGTAAAAAGCTTGAAAAGAGCATTAATGGAGTTTTTCAAGAACATGAACAAACTATAATCTAGAAATTAGAAATTGAAGAACAAGCAAGAACAACAACACAAACTAAATCTAACAACCAACACAACAACAATAACAACAATCATCAATAACAACACAAGGGGAATTAAAGGAAAGGAAATTACCAATTGCATTCAAATCAAAGCTCCAAATCTTCAAACTACAAGCTCCATAAATGAAGGAGGTGTCACCCACTCCAACACTTGCTTAATAACAACTACCTAAAAACTAACTAGCTAAGCTAAACTAGATTAACCACTAAGCTAACTACACTAAACTAGGATTTATTATTGCAATGAAGGTAAAAGATTGGAGGAAATGGAGCAAGCCCCAAATTCCACCAAGGAAAGGGGATGTTGGATAAGGTTGGAGAGTTGGTCTTATTTATATAAAAATGCAGGGGCAAGATTGTCAAAACGGGATAAAATCACGAATCTGGACTGCGTCTCAGTCGATCGACTGAGGAGCAGTCGATCGACTAAGGTCCATTCGATCGACTGCTTTCAAAATTGGCCAACCTCACTGGAAACCAGTCGAAGGTCCAGTCGATCCTGGATGATTCAGTCGATCGACTGCAAGCCAGTCGATCGACTGGCTCGGCTGCTCTGGCTCGATTCTCTCATTTCGCTCGTAACGTCCGCCATTTGTCGCTCCTCATTCACGCTGTGTTTCCTTGCTTTTCCATTCCGATTCGAGTCGAGTGGGATGCTCCGAGCGTGCGCGGGACCGCTTGGTCATCCTACGGCCAAAAATACGAAAAAGGGTAAAAATGTACGAAAAACGACTAAAAACCGCACGAAGGCTATAAAAACCTAAAACTAACAAAATAGGCCAAAACGACTCCTAATACCCATAAAAGCAAGCAAAAACACACGCGAATGCGACACAAAAAGGTAACAAAAATGTGTACAAAAAAGTACAAATCAACCACCCCACACTTAGAATGATTGCTTGTCCTCAAGCAATACTAATCTAGAATTACAAAACTACCCCCGGATGATCCTAAATCTAATGCACAAAACCTAATTCGAGACGTTGTATGCTTAAAATGCTCGTTAGCTCGGCTAAAAGGACGACAAAGATGTCTTGACAAAGAAAGTTTAGATCGACTCCCGAAACCTAAAAGTACTAGGTAACCCTCCAAGTCGGTCCCCTCGTCCTTGCCCCGGCTAAGGTCTATCCACGGTCGAACCGTTAATCGGCTCCCTACTAGCCCCAATCGTCTACAACTCTCTTTAACAAACAAAATCTAAAAAGAAGGAGAAAGAGAAAACGTGCAAGAGTTGCACGTTTTATTACTTAATAACTACAAGGATTTATAACTTATCCTTGTTTATTCATCATCATTTTTCTTTTCTTTTTTTCTTTTTTTTTTTTTTTTTCTTTTTTTTTTTTGGTACCCAAGGAGAAAAAGGTACTAAAGTGCAAGATATATACAAAGAGAAATCAACGGTTCCGATCACTTGTTGCTACTAGCAACTTACAATGTTTTCGATCGAGCGTGTGGAGCAATTGACTACTCCAAAACACAAAACAAAAATCCTATAGAGAGTGTTTGACGACAAGGCTAGTTGAGGCACTAGTTCTATATTGAGCACAAGGATAGCACGAAGCTAAAGCCGAACAAAGTTCCCTACAAGTTAAGCCACCTAAGTACACTACATCCAATCGACAATCTAAACTCCCTAACCAAATCATCAAAACCGCGTCACTTCGCCAAGGTTCCAAGCAAAAATAACACACACGTTACTCAAATCAACACAAGCAAGCATGCGTCAACTTAAAAACCTAAGACGAACCCTAACCACCACCCCACACTTAAAACCTAGCAATGTCCTCATTGCATATTAAGCTAGAAAGTGGTTAAAAGTGTAAGGGAAAAGGAACGCCCCTATCTCCCAGTTTGTGTCGACGCGGTTGTGCATAAGTCCTCTCCGGGAGTTGAGGCAAGTAACCTATAATAAATGAACAAACGGGGGGTTGCAAAAAAAAAATATGAATAAAAAGTGTTTTTTTTTCTAATTTTTTTTCTTTTATCTTTTCTCTTTTTCTTTTTTGTTTTACAAATTGGGTTGCCTCACAATAAGCACTACTTTAACGTCTATAGCTCGACGATTTATAAAAATGACGCTATCCGGGATCCAAGAAGAGGTGGCGATCATGCCACGCCTTGGTGTTCTCGAGTAGACACACCGGGTGACAAAGATCACCAAGGCGGGCAAGTCGAGCAAGCCGGAAGGTCGAACTATCAAGAGCACGGGCTTGCTTTGGTGGCCGGAAGAGCGAGTAGTCGGCCATCCAAACATGATCATCCCAAAACGGGTGGACGTACTCCTTGGTCTCCCCGACCATCATCTCCTCTCTCTCGACTTTAGAAGTAGTCGTAGTCGGGCACGAGAGAGTAGGATCCAACACCTCCCCCACTACCTCTTCTACCTCCACTTGGTCAAGTAGCAACAAAGCATCGGGTGGCGGAAAAAGAGGCTCGATTAACTCCACATCCTCCAAAACCGGCACAACTTCCTCATCCTCGCCAAAAGCAAGAGAACTCAACACTCCAAGTGCCTTTGGGGACCTCGAAAGTGACTCCCTCTCAATTTCCGCTACAACGTCTTCAAGAAGCACGAGAGGGGTAATGTCAACTTCTGGCCCATTCTCCTCACCCTATAACTCCACCTCCTTGCACACCTCCTTCAAAAGGTCGTCAAAGCTCGAATTGCCGTCAACGTCCGTGGGATCCACCACATCAAAGGTGGGAATCTCGTCAAAACGAGGTCTCTTAAGCTCTTCCACTTCGTTGGCAATTCCCTCTACTTGAGTCTCCATGCGAGCAAGGCATTCATCCAATTGTCGAATCACCTCCACAAGCTTGGATGAGAGAGGCTCAAAGTCCGGGAGTTGGGTCATAGACGAATCTTGAAAAAGTAAGGTGTAAGGGTCATCGTTCGGAGTATACGAACTTAAGGTGGGTAGGTTGTAAACGTCGTAGCTCCAAGAATATGAATCGTGAATTGGTGGAGCATACGAGTCAAAGCTCGGGTAAGGAGAAGGTGGGGCGATTTGAGCATATGGATCGTCGAAACCCGGATCATAAGGATCTCGAGTCGGTACATACGGATCCATGCTCGAGTTGTGGGGATATGAAGTTGGTGGAGAACAAGAAGGTCTTGGACCGGAATAATCGAAAGAGGGGGCCCATTCTTCACCGATCAAAGCGTACGGGTCATCGTAAGTCGAGGGGACCCGATAGCTTGGGGGAGTGGTGTACGGATTTGGATACTCGGGAGTTTAGATGTAAGGGATTGGATTAAAGGGAGTTTTGATATTAGGGTCGTCGTATGACAAACTAGCCCAATAGTTTGCCATCCTTGGCTGGGTCAATCGAGTGGCGGAGGCATCCTTTGATCGTCGTGAGTGTAGGCGGGCGACATCGGGCTTCCCGAATGAGTACCTTGCAAACACAACACTCAACAAAGGATTACGAGCATCGAAAGTAAAATAAAAATCTAAACTAAATACCAACTAAGATAACAAGAGAAATAATTAAAAACACCATTAGCCCCGGCAACGGCGCTAAAATTTGATCGAAGAATTCTTAGCACTCTAAGAAATCTTCTCCGCAATAGTACGGAGTCGATTGTGGAGCGGTAAGCTTTCCCAAGTCGTGTCTCTCGAGGATAGATGTAATCGGCGTTAAGTGTGTTTAGTTAATCTCTTGTTAGTCTTAATTAAATTAATCTAATCTAAGAAAGCATTAATCATTGTTTTGGTTTGAGTTTTGTGCTAAAGCTTGAATTTAAAAGGAGACTTTAATTAAAATAATGAAAATGAGGGTTTAGGGTGTTCGATTCGTCTTCACGATGAATTGGTTTTTGCCGAGCACTTAATCCACAATTCGGGGTTGTCAATCCCAATTCTCGACAAGCTCCGATTAATGGTTCTAAACGAACCTAAATCCTAAACCCTTAATTTCTAAACTAATTGCATCAAATTAAGCTTCCAATTAAAAGAGGATTCATGGAGGGAAAATCAAAAGCATTTGAATTTGAGAAAAGTCAAAGGCTTTAAAATTGAACAAGACAAATTACCAAAGAAGAAAAACTCATACATCTTTCAAGAGCTAAAAGTTTGTCTAACTAAAAGAGGTAAAAAGCTTGAAAAGAGCATTGATGGAGTTTTTTTATTCAAGAACATGAACAAACTAAAATCTAGAAATTAGAAATTGAAGAACAAGCAAGAACAACAACACAAACTAAATCTAACAACCAACACAACAACAATAACAACAATCATCAATAACAACACAAGGGGAATTAAAGGAAAGGAAATTACCAATTGCATTCAAATCAAAGCTCCAAATCTTCAAACTACAAGCTCCATAAATGAAGGAGGTGTCACCCACTCCAACACTTGGTTAATAACAACTACCTAACAACTAACTAGCTAAGCTAAACTAGATTAACCACTAAGCTAACTACACTAAACTAGGATTTATCATTGCAATGAAGGTAAAAGCTTGGAGGAAATGGAGAAGCCCCAAATTCCACCAAGGAAAGGGGATGTTGGATAAGGTTGGAGAGTTGGTCTTATTTATACAAAAATGCAGGGTCAAAATCTTCAAAATGGGATAAAATCACGAATCTGGACTGCGTCTCAGTCGATCGATTGAGGAGCAGTCGATCGACTAAGGTCCAGTTGATCGACTGCTTTCAAAATTGGCAAACCTCACTGGAATCCAGTCGAAGGTCCAGTTGATCCTGGATGATTCAATCGATCGACTGGACAATCAGTAAATCGACTGCAAGCCAGTCGATCGACTGGCTCGGCTGCTCCGGCTCGTTCTCTCATTTCCGCTCCTGCCGTCCGCCGGTTGTGGCTCCTCGTTCACGCTATGTTTCCTTGTTTTTCCATTTCGATTCGAGTCGAGTGAGATGCTCCGAGCGTGCGCGGTGACCGCTTGGTCATCTTACGGCCAAAAATACAAAAAAGGGTAAAAATGTACAAAAAATGACTAAAAACCGCACAAAGGCTATAAAAACCTAAAACTAACAAAATAGGTGAAATTGACTCTTAATACCCATAAAAGCAAGTAAAACACATGCGAATGCAACACAAAAAGGTAACAAGAATGCGTACAAAAATGTACAAATCAAGCGCTCGCCGTCAACGAAAACCCGTATGCCGTTCGTGATATCGGAGGTCACCCTTTCGCCACCCCCGACGGGGGTCCTACCAACAGTATCAAGGAGGTATCGAGGTCGTACATGGGCGACTTCTCCTCTTGTATTCAATTGAGCCCCGAGGCTCTCGAATACGATTTGCGGCCGATAGACCTAAACCGACTACCCACGTTCCACGGCTTACCACAAGAGGACGCCATGCAATTACTACGTATCTTTTCCTATACGGTGTCGAGCTTTCCGCGCCCAGGAATTCATATCGACCAAATAAAGATGAGATGTTTCCCGTACACGATGAAGGACAAGGCAGTTGATTAGCTCATGACATTTCCGTCCGACTCCCTTACCAATTGGGATATGGTCACCGAATGATTCATGGAGGAAAACTATTCTCAAGAGAAGACGGCCGACTTTCGAGCTAAGATTGCCTCGTTCTGACAAGCGAGCGATGAAACTTTCTATGAGGCATGGGAGCGATTCAAAGGATACCTTACTAAATGCCCACACCATCGGTTTACGGGCCATTTCTTGAATCAGTTCTTCTATAACGGATTGGCGTTCGCATCAAAGCGCATGGTGAACAATGCCACCGGTGGGAACTTATCCGGCCGCTCGACAAGAGAACTATACGACATCTTTGTTAACATGGCCGCCGACGATCATCGCATGAGTATTTTGGAACAAAAGGAGCACGTAAAGGAGGTTTCGACAAGTGCTGAGCCCGAGTGGGCTCGCAAGATCGCCGAGCTAGAAAATCAAATAGCCTCTCTCACCAAGCCATGCCCGAGCTCGATAGAGATGTGCACTACGTGTGGAATGCCGGGGCATGGAGCTAGTGCGTGCCCGATTAACTACGGGCAAACAAATGAGCTCGACGAGCAAGCATACGTGGTCCAAGGATACCAAGCAACTCGGGGAGGTTTTCCACGCAACAACGAACCTTATGCCCCATTATATAATCCCGGTTGGAGGAACCACCGTAACTTTAGGTGGAAGGAACCAATAAATACTCAAACTCCACCCAGACCCCCGATGGCACAACAAGCTCAACAAACGCGCCCCCAAGTCCCATATGCCGCTCGACCACCTTTTCTGACTCATCAAGCACCGGTCCCGGCTCCCCAAGACAATCCAATACCGCGGCAATCGAACCTCGAATCCGTCTTAACCGAGCTAAGCAAACGACTCTTGAGTTTGGAGACGCAAATGGGGCAAGTGGCTACAGATGTCAACGAACTAAAACAATCACGAGACAAGGACAAGCTACCAAGTCAACCGGCCCAAGCTCAAGCCGTGACCATTCTCCGAAGTGGCAAGGTGGTAGACAACAAGGTCGCCCTACCCGACGATGGATCTTCAACAAGTGTTCAAGAAGATCGTGTTATTCCAGATTCGAACGAGCCCGTATCCGCTCTTAGCTCTCCCACATCACTCTCTAGTGGTGAGGCGATGGGGTCTCAGGCTGACGGGGGGTTACATAAGTCCGCGGAACCATACCGACCTCCTATTCCATACCCAAGCCGTGTCCGCCCTACGAAGCAAGACTCTCAGTTTCTTGAATTTTATAAGATGTTATCGAACATAAACCTTCCTTTGCTCGACATAATCCGAAATATTCCCGCTTACACAAAGTTCTTCAAGGAACTAACATCTAAGAAACGCCGATTAGAGGAGAATGAAAAGATATGGATATCGAACGCGGCAAGCATTGCTAATAGCAATTCCTTCCCACATAAAGAAGGTGATCCGGGGAGTTTTTGTATCAAAATTACCCTCGGAAATGGAAAGGAGACACGAGGGATGCTAGACCTCGGAGTGGGAATCAACTTGATGCCCTACTCTATTTTTAAACAGTTGGAGTTGGGCGACCTCAAGGAAATTAGAATGTGTTTGCAACTGGCCAACCGATCTGTCCGATACCCGAAGGGCGTGGTCGAAGATGTTTTTGTACAAGAGGGAAGCCTCATCGTGCCTGTGGATTTTGTTATATTGGACATCGGGGAGGTGAGGAACGAAGGCCGAGAACATACTATCTTACTTGGGCGGCCCTTCATGGCCACGAAAAACACTTTGATCGATGTGAAAAATGGGAAGTTATCTTTCTCGGTTCTGGGAGATACAGTGAATTTCTCGATCCACGACTTGGGAGTCATTCCGCCTTCCTCCTTTCATGCCGATTGTGCTATGATCGACCCGATACAAGAACTAGTTGAGGAAGCTGCTCGGGAGGTTGTGAATGAGGATGTTGAGGACGACGAGTGGCTAGCGTTTAGATTGGATGGAAAGTTAGAAATATTTGAGCTATCAAGCGTAGAATTGGCCCTTATGCCAAAATCGGAGCTCAAGACCCTTCCGAGCCATCTCAAATACGTTTACTTGGAAAGTGGAGAGACAAAACCCGTGATCATCTACGCCGAGCTTTCCCCGAGAGACGAGGCATGATTGGTGGAAATCTTGAAAAAGAACAAGAAGGCGATAGGGTGGAGCCTTGGTGATATCAAGGGGATAAGCCCCTCTACTTGTATGCATCGAATCATCCTTCAAGACGGGGTGAAACCATCAAGGGAGTGCCAACGACGACTGAACCCGAACTTGATGGAGGTTGTGAAGGGTGAGATATTGAAACTTGTAACCGAAGGTTTAATATTCTTGGTCGGGGATAGTGAATGGGTGAGCCCAGTCCACATGGTGCCAAAGAAGAGCGGAATAACCGTTATTGAGAACGAACGGGGAGAGCGTGTGACAACTCGTGTAACCACCGGATGGCGAATGTGTATAGACTTCCGAAAGCTCAATGCCTCAACTAAGAAGGACCACTTTCCACTCCCGTTCATTGACCAAATGCTGGACAAGCTCGCGGGGCATCATTCATATTCTTTCCTCGATGGATTGTCGGGATACTACAAAATTTCTATCTCACCGGAAGACCAATCCAAGACGACGTTCACTTGCCCTTTTGGAACATATGCTTTCCGACGCATGCCCTTCGGTTTGTGCAATGCACCGGTCACCTTTCAATGGGGTATGCACTCGATTTTCTCCGACATGCTCGACAAGTATATGGAGGTTTTCATTGACAATTTCTCTATTTACGGCTCCACTTTCGACGAGTGTCTTGACCATTTGTCAAGTGTTTTGGAGAGATGTGTGGAGAACCACCTTACCTTGAGTTGGGAGAAAAGCCAATTCATGGTGAGACGTGGGATAGTTTTGGGGCATGTGGTGTCGTCTAAAGGAATCGAGGTCGACAAGGAAAAGATCGACGTGATTGAGAAACTTCCCCCACCGATCAACGTGAAGGGAGTGCGAAGCTTCCTCGGTTATGCGGGGTTCTATCGGAGGTTCATTAAGGACTTCTCGAAGCTTAGCCGCCCCTTGTGCCATTTGCTTAGCACCGACGTTCCATTTGTGTTCGATGATACTTGTCTAGCGGCGTTCGATTCATTGAAGAAAAGTTTGACCTCAGCTCCCGTGGTGATAGCTTCAGATTGGTCTATCCCTTTCGAAATAATGTGCGATGCGTCGAACGAAGCGGTGAGTCGACAAACTCCTTCGGGTCGTCTACTACGCAAGTCTTATGCTCAATGACGCTCAAAGAAATTACACAACCACCGAAAAGGAGCTACTTGTTGTGGTTTACTCGCTCGAGAAGTTTCGATCATATATCGTGGGGTCAAGGGTTATTATACATAGCGATCATGCGGCACTAAGTCATCTTTTCAACAAGCCTCAAGCAAAGCCGAGGCTAATCCGGTGGATCCTTCTACTTCAAGAGTTCAACTTAGAGATCAGGGATAGAAAAGGGTGCGAGAACATAGTCGCCGACCACCTCTCTCGATTGGAGGTCGGGAATGGAGAGAAAGAGTCCCCACTGATCGGAGAAAACCAAGCTCACGAGAACCTTTTCGGTGTGTCCGTCACACCATGGTATGCCGATATTGCTAACTACCTTGCTAGTGAGGTGATCCGTCTGGACCTGTCTCACCACGAGAGGAGGAGGTTTCTTGCCACATGTCAAGGTTATTATTGGGATGACCCTTATATGTTCAAAATCGGGAAGGATGGTGTGTTGAGGAGGTGCATTCCGAACGAGGAAAAAGAGGAGATATTGACTCATTGCCATGATCATCTAGTCGGAGGGCATTTCGGTGGCCAAAAGACCGCCTACAAAGTTCTTCAATCGGGTTTCTATTGGCCCACTCTTTTCAAGGATGCTCACGAGCATTGTCAGAGGTATGATCGATGTCAACGGACGGGTAGTATTGGAAAGCGGAATGAAATGCCAATGACGTATAACTTGGCCATCGAGATCTTCGATGTCTGGGGGATCGACTTCATGGGTCCCTTCCCAAAGTCTTACGAGTACGAATACATATTGGTCGCGGTGGAGTACGTATCTAAATGGATAGAAGCAATCCCGGCAAGGAGAAATGATAGCGATACAGTGGTAAAGTTTGTTCGGAGCAACATATTCAGTCGATTCTGAGTTCCGAGGGTGCTAATCAGCGATGGTGGCAATCAACAAACTACTTGAGCGAGTGTTGAAAAACTATGGAGTTGTGGACAAGGTTTCTACCCCTTACCATCCGCAAACGGACGGGCAAGTCGAGACAAGTAATCACCAAATCAAAAACATTCTCGAGAAAACTGTGCAACCAAACTGGAAGGACTAGTCAACGAAGCTCACCGATGCCTTGTGGGCCGTCCGTACGGCTTATAAGATGATTCTTGGAATGAGTCCCTATCGTTTGGTGTATGGAAAGTCGTGCCATCTACCGGTGGAAATGGAGCATAGAGCGTGGTGGGCCATCCGAGCGTGTAACTTTGATTTGAAGTAGGCCGGAGAAGGGAGAAAACTCCAACTTGAGGAGCTCGAAGAATTAAGAAATGAGGCGTTTGATAGTGCCCGTTTGTACAAGGAAAAGACGAAGCTACTCCACGATAAGAAGCTTGTACCAAAAGAGTGGGAGGAGGGAATGCAAGTACTTCTTTATAACACTCGCCTTGCTATGTTTCCCGAGAAACTTATGTCCAAATGGAGCGGGCCTTTCAAAATCGAGAAGATATCCCCATTTGGGGCCGTAACGTTAATCGACCCAAAGACGGACGATCAATTCCAAGTGAATGGCGCCCGAGTCAAACCTTACCGGCATGGCATGTTACAAACAAAAGCTCTCGAGCCAGTGATCGTAGAGGAGGAGGACCTGAGTGACTTGCCCCCGACGGGATCTTGATCGTCGAACCAGGACCGTCGAGCGAACGACGTTAACCAAACGCGATTCATGGGAGGCAACCCACGACTTTCTAACACTTTATAACCCTTTCTTGTTTTTCTTGTAAGTCTGTGTATATTCTATCCTTAAGTAGTATTAATTTGAGTTTTTGGGTTTGTGTAGGTTCAATCCTGGAGTCTTGAGAGAAAAAAAGGATCGAAAATGGAGGTTGGCTGCTGGAATGCAGTCGATCGACTGCATACCTAGTTGATCGACTGGTATGTAGTCTATCGACTGCCCAATCGACGGACAAGTTCAAATCGACTGGATTCCAGAAATTTTCAAGCTTTTTGGCAAGAGCAGTCGATCGACTGGTAGCTTGCTGATCGACAGCCAGTCGATCGACTGGCGCACGATCGACCGAAATGGTGAAATCGACTGGATTCCAGAAATTTTCAAGGTTTTGACAACATCAGTCGATCGACTATCGGCAGTTGATCGACCGAGGAG
>BMAC01000146.1:1545724-1559084 GCA_014905375.1 Phtheirospermum japonicum | reverse complement strand
TTTTTTTCACTCTTTCGTTTTTCTCTTGGCCGTAGGACGTCCAAGCGGGGCCCGCGCTCGTTTGGGATCATTTTCAATCGACTCGGGAATGGACAGAGAAGTAAGGAAGCGCAACGGACGAGGCTCGATAAACCGGCGGACGTAAAAAGAACGAGAAATCGAGCCGGGTGCAGCAAACCAGTCGACCGACTGGAAGTTCAGTCGATCGACTGCCCTTCTAGTCGATCGACTGAACCCCCAAAATCGACTGCATTCCAGGGACTTTGGCCATTTTGGACAACGCAGTCGATCGACTGCCGACGTCGCCAATCGACTACAGTCGATCGACTGGAGCCCCCCTCAAGATCGACTTGATTCCAGGGCTTCTGGCCATTTTGACAGCGCAGTCGATCGACAGGCGACTTGATCGATCGACTGCCTGTCGATCGACTCTTTTACAGTCGATCGACTGAAAAGTAGATTTTCGCTGCTTATTGGACGATTTTGCCCCTGCGTGGTTAGAAAAGGAGGAACGTCACCTCATTTCAGGAAGTAACTTGCAGCATCTCTCTGGTTCAGGGAACTTGCTCCCAAAACACTTCTTCATATTTTCCTTTTCCATTTTAATTATGTATTAATTCCTAGTAATTTGTAATAGTTTAGTTAAGTGTTAGATCTTCATTAGCTAGTTGTTGAAGCCTATATCCTTCAAGTTGCCATCTCCATTGTTGATATTTCAAGCTATCCTCTTCAAGCTTTTTGTGGAAACATATGTTTGGTAATATCTTTCTATTAATATAGTTTTATTTTCATGTTATTTCTTTTGATCTTGTGTTAATGCTTAGATCATAGTTTAGTTGTTAATTTGATTATCAAAACATTCATTTTCATTATTATAGCTTTCTAGATTTTGAGCTTATGCTTTTAAGTTGTTTAGTTGTTTAGATCAATTTCTAAGTTTTTAGAAGTTTTATATAATCTTCCTTTTTAAAACTTTGATTTTTGTTAAATTAATGTTGACCTTTTCAAATAAGCAAGACTTTAATTTTACCTCCCTTTTCCTTAATTCAATTTATAAGCTTCCTTAGTTAGCTAGTTTAGATTAATCATTTTTAAATAAGCTTTAATTCCCTTTTCACATTTCAATGCTTTTAAAGCTTCTATTTCAATTTAAAGTTTAGTTATAAAAACTCAAACCAAATCAATGACTACTGCTTTCCTAGTTTAGATTAGTTTAATTTCAATCGACAATAAGAAACCGATAAGCCGATAGCATCCATCCTCGAGAGACACGACTCGGGAAGAACTCGCCGCCCTACAACTGGCTCCGTACTCTTGCGGAGATGGATTCTGAAATAGCGCGTCGAGAATTCGTCGATCAGGTACTATTGGGCTCAAAGCATTCTTTGCAAATTCTGAATTGCGCATCCAGGCACACAAACTCGTATTATAACACATTTCTGAGGTCCATCCATACCTCGATCGGCACATGTCAATTTTAAAACAGTAGAACCCTTCGAGGGATGAAATATGGGTGACCAGAGAACATAATCGCACATTTTATGAATGGTTCAAAGAGACAGTAATGCAAGAGTTATCTAGGACACCTAATAACATCACCGAAACAGTCAAGTGGTTAGCATATTGCCCTGCTTCACATTTGAGGTGTTATGAAGGTTATGACATTAATGGGTATACGTTTTACACGAAATGTCAGGATGAAAAAAGTGTGTTGCAGAATAGTGGTGTCTCAATAGTTGCATTAACGAGCAATTATTCGAGTGCGAAAGGTAAAGGACCAGTGGATGCTTCTATGTTGTTCTATAGGGTCATTGAGGACATTTGGGAACTTGACTATAAATTATTCAAGGTTCCTCTTTTTCGGTGTAGTTGGGTCGACAATGGACGGGGTGTGAGGGTTGATGATTTGGGATCCACCTCAGTTGATTTTAGTCGGTCGGGGTATCGGGATGATCCATTTATACTTGCATCACAAGCAAAACAAGTCTTTTATGTTTCTGATCCTGCCGATTCTAGGTGGTCTCTGGTCCTCCCCAGCAAAAGGAGTATTGTTGGTGTTGTCGATGACGTAGATGAAGACGAGTACGACCACTTCGATGAAACCCCATCATTTTCCAATGATATTAATGAACCACTGATAGACTTAGGTGATGGTTATATTCGTTCTGACCTAGGAGAAGGAGCGTGGATTAACAACAAAGATTAATGCACTTAACGTGTAAGATTATTTCTTCAGACGGTGAAATTTACTTGGTCATAATAAATTATACCAGTTGTCTGACTCATTTTTTGTCTCAATTATAAATAGACATCATTTTGCTTGGAAGCAGCTTCGTACGGGGTTAGGAATCGACTCATCAATGTATCTTCATCTCCATACTGGTTGCTCATTGTGTGTTTTATTTTATTTTATTATTATTCTTTTTTTTTTTGTGTGGTAAAAAACACACACACCTTTTATTGTTGTTTCAGTCTTGTTTTGTTATTGGTGGAGCTCCCTTTGTTTTGGTGGATTTGTTTCTTTTACCAAAATAGAAAGTTATGAAAACATTGTGTAAATTCATATTGACAGTTTATGGAAAATATTCAATTTTAACCTAAGTGAAATGTGGTTGAAAGCCAAAACCCAAGTGTGTTTTTTGTAATGATCTCTTGTGTAAGTATGAAATTTGGAAGTTTTTGTATTATAAATATAAGTTTTGGATAGGTTTATTATATAAATATTGATTTTGGATATGGTATAGATTTAATATTAATTATTGAGAGAGATTATTCTGTAAATATGAGATTTGGAAGTGTTTTTATATAAACATAAGTTTTGGATAGGTTTGTTTTTATAAATATTGAGAGGGTCTAGATTTAATATTTAATTTTGTATAGGTTTATTTTATAAATATTGATTTTTTTTTGGAGATGTATATTTACCCATAAAATTCAAACCGGTGCTTAAACAATAAGCTTTCTTCTTGATCTTTTCCTGCAAGAATATGCCAGTAGCATTGGTTATTAACATTAGCACCGATGCTTAAAAATTTTCAATGGAATCAGTTGGTATACAGATAACCGATGCTTAAAGTATGTTCATGGCATCTGTTTTTATGTTAAATTCACAACCGATTCTTAAAGTATGATGACTTATAACCATATAATTTTCAGGCTCACTAGGTAGCTCGGCAGCACTTCGTCTAATCAAAATAATTAAAGTATTCATTTTGTTTGCATGTATAAAGATTATTTTTTTTAAACCTACTTATTTAAGAGCAAATTAGACATTCCAGCACAAAACTCACAAATTAGGAATACCTCGTTAATACACTAACAGTCATTATTTTCTTGTTTTACCATTTGCCTCAAAATTTTGTGAAAGATTTTTTTGGTATAAAAGTGGAGTGAGTTTATTGGGAACATACAAATAATTAATGTGTGGCCAACTAATTAAGGCCAAATTTGGAACTACAAAACGTATATTTTGCATGTTTCCTAATTAAAAAAATGGGTTGTCTTCAATAAACACCATGGATACCTACAGGGAGTAGTAATCATTTCATATAATTAGTAAGTGTCAATAGCATACCATTTTCACGCCAGCTGAAATTATGATGAAAGGTGCTTTGTGGTATGAGGTCATGTCAATTAAATTATCAATTTCATAGTCTTTTGAGCTGCAGAACTTCTTAAATTTTCTATTTAAATCTGCCATCACAATAGTTTCAACTCACTTTTCTCCTCTTTTGCAAACCTATCCCTTCATATTTTCTAAAATTTTCTTAATCATACATGATGTCGAGTTCGGGGTTCGGAAGCAGCGACGATGAGGCTGGTCCATCCGGACTCGTCAAACAACTCGAGGCGGAGATAGTCCACCTCAAAAGAGACTTTGTGGATCAATTATTCCACAATATTTAAATTCTTCTAGAGAGCCAGCGATATGAGGAAGAGAGGGATCGCTTTGCAGCTGAGAACGAGGTGTTGAAGGTGAAGCTGAAGAAGTATGAAGATAAATGAACTGTTGTTGTATCTTTTTTTTTTCCGTATGGTTTATTAATGAAATTTCCGTTTTGTGTTGATATCCTCTACCATTATTTGCCGTTTTCATCCTTTCTTGATGTTGTGGTTGATTATCTATTTTGACATTATTGTACAAATCTATTTTGTTTTTCGCACAAATAACTCTATGCTTATTTCTGTTTAAACCTTTGATTACAAGATACATTTAAAAAAAAAAAAAGCATTTCGTTGGTATATACATATCAATGATTGAGATTCCAAAAAATGCAATATTTTGAAGGAGAAGCTGAAGAAGTACGAAGATGAATGAACTGTTGTACTCTTTTTTAATGAATGAACTGTTGTACTCTGTTTATTTAATGAAATTTCCATTTTGTGTTGATATCCTTTATCATTATTTGCCATTTTCATCCTTTATATCTTGATGTTGTTTAATTCGTGAACATGAAAAGGTTGCTTTTTATTCCTTCCCACCAGCAGCTTTTCTTTACTGTATAAATCCCACCTATCCCACATCTCCTTTCTAAGAGGAATCTGGAAACATAAAAATGTTCTCCTCCCTTGGGCCATTCGGAATCAACCCATGGGGAATCACTATTGGGCTCGATTGGGCCTAAAACTGCTTTGCTTGATGGACATGGCGCGTGACCCGGGCTTTGATCTTTAATCGGATTGGCTAGGGCCTGCCCGTAGCCCGTCTAATGTTTATTTTTTATATATTTTGGGCTTGGCTTCTCATTTCCTAAGATCTTAATAGTAGCATCAGTTATTACCATTACGACCGATGCTTAAAGTATGTCCATAGGAAACATCTCACTTCAAATATTTCTATGCTTATTTCTGTTTCAACCTTTGATTAGAAGATACATTTATTAAAAATAGCATTTCGTTGGTATATACATATCAATATTGATCTAACAAACTATATTCATTTCAGGCTATGTTTGAGATGCCAAAAATGCAAAATCATATAAAAAAATGGTAGCAACCAGTTGGAAAAAGAAAGCAATTTGAAACACCAGCAAAAAAAAATATCGAATAAAAAATTACAAAGCCATTCAAATTGGTAATTATTAATAACAATCGTTAGGCATACATCATAATTTGGGACACCACATGAAAAGGAACAATCTTCAATGTAATAATAAGGGTTTGATAGTTGCGTTTTATTCCTTCCCACCAGCAGCTTCCTTTACTGCATAATCCCACCTATCCCACATCGCCTTTCTAAGAGGAAATTTGGCAAATTAAAAATGTTCTCCTCCCTTGAGTCATTCGGGATCAAACCCTGGTACGGGGAATCACTATGGGGCTCGATTGGGCCTAGAACTGCTTTGCTTGATGGACATGGGGCGTGGCCCGGGCTTTGATCTTTAATCGGATTGGCTAGGGCCTGCCCGTAGCCCGTCTAATTTTTTATTTATTTTCCTAAGATCTTAACACTAGCATCAGTTATTACCAATAGGACCAATGCTTAAAGTATGTCCACAGGATCGGTTTGTATGAAAACAACCAATGCATATAATATTGGTTGACCTTCTGGTAAGATATTTTCCCGCGCTTTTCTTACCAGCGATGAATATGCATCGGATCTTGTCCAACAACTGATGCTTAACCCTAATTTTTACAATATATACCTCAAAAACACAAAATCGGCCTTGAAAAATTCGTCCACACATCTTGCCGAATTATCTTCTATCCCAGATTACGGATGACTTTAATTCCGACATTCACCAAAACCATATTCATGCCGATGTCACGTTCCATGGTATATGTTATTTTATTTCATCCATTTTTTCTTTTTTTTTTCTGATATATATTTTCTGATTATTGTTTGTTTGTATGATTTTTTGTAATTCTGAATAAGGGTCAATACAATTGCAGCATATCCCGCAGAAAATCATCCTTTTTTTTTTGCAGAGCTTCCAAGTGATTAGAATAGATTTGTCCTTATTTTTATTAGTTTTTTAGTTCGTTTTTATATTTGTTTTTGGTATAAGTTGGATGATTTAAGCATAATTCCGTAATTTTATAATTCCAGCTTATTTTACCGCATTTTGATCTTAATTGATGCAATTAGGTGATGTTTCATTATTTTTTACCTTACAGCTAAGTAACCGGAAGAGTTTAGCACGTAAAAGACGAAGTTCGATGTTCGAGATTAGAAGAACAAGCTTTCCGGTGAAACGAGTAGCAAACGATCGAGAAACGGAGACCGACGCTCAGTTACGTCGACTGACGCGACCATCGATGCACCATCGACGCGAGCCGTGTCAGCGAGTCATGACCGCGTCAGTCGACGCTACGTCAACACAACGTCGACGCTACTTGCTAAAGCATCGATGTCGACGCACCAGTGTCGACGCAACGTCGACGCACCCCGTCGACGTACCTGCCCAGACGACGCGCGCACCTGCTGATGACACCTGCCGAGCGATGCCGACTAAGTCTGGCGAGTCCCGCCGAGCGCCTGCACGCGTCAGTCGACGCTCCGTCGACGCAATGGCCCAGAATTCGGAAATTAGGGTTTCTTGTGCGCCAAGACTTCTAATATCTATTTAAACCCTCATTATTTCGGGTTTTGGAGAGGGAGACACCAGAGGGACGATATTCTAGGGTATTCTAGCATTCAATAACAATTAATCCACGTCTTATAACAAGAATTGGAGACGCGGATCAAGGATCGAAGTTCTACGCGTCTAAAACACCGATTTCGCGCTCGAGAATCCATCTTCGCCCAAGATTTGCGTTCAAACTCCGGAATAGCTGGAGCTTTTCATTGCTTTCCTTAGTTTCAATAAGTTTTCTAAACTCTTAGATAATTTACTAGTTAATTACTTAGATAAGTTCTTAGTTAATTCTAGTTTTAATTAGTTTAATTGCTTCTCATGCTTTGTTATTGGATATTTGTTAATTTAGTTTACTTATGCGGTTTAGTTTATGCTTATTTAATGGTTCTTGGATTCGTATGATTCAATTGCTTATCGATAGTTTCTTAAATTCATGCTTTTAGATATTATAATTAGTTCTAAATCTTCGTAGCGTTAATTGATAATTTAGTTATTCCTCTWARTTGAWAAATTAGAATAATTAGTTTAATCAGCTTTAGTTTACTGCTTAGTTCGTAATTGATAATCTAGTTTAAAGTAATTAGTTTAATTAGTTTAATTATCATCTTAGTTTATAATGATCGAATCAATCTATTCAAACCCCCAAATGTATATGTATGTTATTCGTAATTGAGAAAAACATCGAAAGGACCGAACAGTTGTTTCCTCGAGAGATACGACTCGAGTCAAACTCATCACCCTACAGTTACCTCGTACACTTGCCAGCAAACTGACGTGCTTTTAAATTAATTATTAAAAATGGGGTGCACAAAAGTTTGAGTCAAAATTTTGGCGCCGTTGCTGGGGAAGCAACGAGTAGGAATTTGAGATGTTTTTCGTTTTATTTTTGATGTTTTATGTTTACTTTTAATTTGCTATATTTTTCTTATTTTTCGCTCTTGGCCTTTGCCATTTGATACATTGACGTGTTGTTGAGTCTATGCAGGGAAGGCGATCACTTCAACTAGACCTTGTGCCATTCATTGACAACATCCACCGTTCAAATCCACCGAGACCAAGACCCGTTTTTATTCCCGAGGACGATTCCTCAACAACAACTGATTTTGCTTGCGATCAAGCTCCCGAAATGATGTTAGGGAAACAATCGGTTCAAAACGGCGATTCCCCACCACGAACACCACCCCGTCCCAATCGAAATGGGTATGGGAGTGAGCCGATCGTTTTGCAAGGACAACCCCTACCACGAGCTTATTGGGCTCATTATCAGCAGAACGTGGGACAGGACGAAGGGATTAACCGGCAGAACAATGTGATCAATCACCAACCCAACATGGCGAATATGAGGCCAAACGGGGAAATGAACAACAATGCTATTCGCCAACACAACCTCGAGAACGTGGCGATTAGAAACGAAGATTTTATGCAGCACAATGCGTATGTTAACAATCAAAGGCACGTGAACGAGTGGTTGGAAAATCAAGATCATGGTTACGAGCAAAACAATTTCGGAAGGAGATACGAGCGTGAGCACCAATATGCGCACGATGACCACCATGAGAGAGTAAATGATCAAGTTAGAGAACCAAGGGGAGATCGAGCACTTAGACAGCGCGACTTGGCACGTCCAAAGGTTGTGCCCTTTAGGTCCGCCATTGTTCTTGGACCTACCGCAAGGGAAGTCGAAATCAAACCGCATCAACTCAACCTACTTCCAACCTTTCATGGGAATGCGCATGAAGACCCCTTGGCTTTTTTAAATTATTTCATTGATGAAGTTGGCCGATTCGTAGTTCATGGCCTTCACCAAGAGGAGGTCCAGATGATTTGTTTCCCGTACAGCTTGAAGGACAAGGCGAAGTCATGGCTACTGTCCTTAGAGCCTGGTTCGTTAACCGACTGGGATATGATTAGCGAAAAGTTCCTAAACCAATATTATTCAGCCCAAACAACGGGGCATCTACGAAGACAAATCGCTACTTTTGAGCAGTTAGAAGGAGAGCTATTTCAAGAAACGTGGGAGCGCTACAAGACACTTTTGCAAGCTTGCCCCCACCACAACTATTCTCCGGAGATGACTAACGAGTTCTTTTTCGATGGTTTATTGGACCATGGGAAACGAGAGGTAGAGATAGTAGCGGGAGGAGATTTTGGAGATTTGACAGCACACGAGGCAAGACAAGTGTTGGAGAAGCAAAGCGAAAAGTGTAGACAAACCAATTCTCGGCCTCGTAAGATGAGAGTTAACGAAGTTTCCATCCCCGACCCTGATTTAGATGATGGCAAGTTAGTTAAGGCGAAATGTGCAGAGATTTTCGATGAGAAATTAGCTGCTAGGAAAGCCGAGCGAGCTAGCAAGGCCGCTGCACAGAAAGTGGCTGCGAATTGCAACCAGTGTGGATCCCTCCAGCATTTAGCAGACGCATGTCCTAACAACAGTGAGCAGCAAGAGGAGGTCATTCAAAGCTATTCGAACCAAAAGAAGTACACGCCACAACGTGACAATCCTCTTTTCAAGTGGGGTCTGGGCAATCCAAATCATATGCCACCTGACCCACAATATCCACCACCACAATATGCTCAAGCACCACCAGTGCCACCGTTACAAAATAACTTTCATACGCAAGGGCAGACGTCAAGTACAAGCCAACCGAACGATCAGCTGCTGGTTTGGCAGCAAAATCAAGTAGCCGAGACGATCAGTAATAGAGAAGGGCTTACAAAGGTAAACGCGAAGATTGACGAACTTTCAAAGAAGGTGAGCGCAATTGACCATCTTTCCGGTATTGTGCATGATCTAGCTAAAAACATGGATAGAATGGAGAGAACTATGGGACAAATAGCAACTGATATTGCTAGGTCAAATAAGGAGAAAGACAAGCTACCAAGCTAACCGGAGCAAGCATCGGCGGTTCACGTCCTTCGCAGTGGGAAGAAGATCGACAATGGCGTAGTAGATCAAGATGAGGAGACTGTTCCTAAACCAGTGGACAAGATACATAAATCCACCAATAGATACGTGCCTGGTTCCATTCAAGGGAAAATTCCGAGCGACACCTCTGGCACGATAAACCACCGCAACCGAAGCAAACAACGATGCAGTATAAGGATGTTGTTCCTTTTCCGAGCCGATTACGTCCAGCAAAGGAGAACAAGAAATTTATGGAGCTGTACAATCTCTTGAAGAATGTGAATATAAACCAGCCACTTTTAGAAGTGATCAAGACGATGCCCGCCTACGTCAAGTTTTTTAAGGAACTTGCCTCGAGAGAGAGACGTTTGGCGACAACTCAATACGTTCCTTTATCGAAGGAAGTTAGCGCAATTTTCAAGAAACCATTACCACCTAAGGAACGTGATCCTTTAAGTTTTTGCATAACGATTTCACTAGCTAATGGGAAGAAGGCAGTAGGTATGTTGGATCTTGGAGAGGGCGTTAATCTAATGCCTTATTCGCTTTATCAAGATTTTGATCTTGGACCCCTCAAACCGACAACTATGCGCCTACAGTTGGCCAATCGATCAACTCGACGACCTTTGGGGATAGTCGAGGATGTTCTAGTGCAAGTTGGAGAGCTCGTACTTCCAGTAGATTTTGTGGTTATGGACATTGGTGAAGTCCCGACTGAGGACAACGAGCACACCATTTTATTAGGGCGACCGTTCATCGCGACTTCCAATACTCTTATTGATGTTCATAAAGGGAGAATGACGATGACCGTTTTGGGCAAAACAGTGACCTTTTCTCTGAAAGATATTCACAACACTCCCTCTCCAATTATACAAGAGGAAGATTCATTCATTGACCCCGTTGCATCATGCGTCAACGATTTACGAGAGATCGCATCTTTTAACAAGTTAGGCGACGGAGACGACGCCGAAGTTTCTATCAAGGGAAGGAACAAGCAAGTCAATTCGTGTAAATATTACGAGTCCTATGAACATGTGCATTTAAGTGGAGAAGAATTGACCGAGTTGTTGGGAATTGACATACACAACATCGTGGCAGAATTTGGAGACAATTTTGATGAGGAGTGTTCGCACAAATTCGAGCAAAAGGTGGATTCGAAACCACCAATAAATCGTTCAAGGCACGATTTCCTCGGCCATAGCGAAAATTTCACTTTCAAAAAGAACACGGGCGAGGCGTGTTTAGGCGATTGGGCGAGAAATAAGAAGAAACCGGAAGAGGTTCGCACGAGTGAAGTCAAGAACTCGCAATTTGAGGTTGGAGAATTAGTCTTATATAATAACGAATGTAAGTATGAACCAGCCGATTTTAGAGCTTCATGGAGCGGACCATTCTCGATTAAAGAATTTGATGAGTACGGCGTAGCCACGTTGTACGATGAGATTGGCAAATCCTCCTTTCAAGCTCACAAGCATAGATTGAAGCCTTATCATGACGGAAGAGGTAAAAATAGCAATCGCAAGATGGTGGAGTTTGGAGATCCACCGTACGTTGAAATATAAACGAGCAAGATAGCGTCGATCAAGCGACGTTAAAATTTGCGCTTCACGGGAGGCAACCCGAGCGTTATGTATCCTTTTGTATTTTATTTTTATTTATTTATTGTTTTATTTTGGTTTTTAGTTGTTTAGAACAGATGGAAGAACTCGGACGGGGAGAATTAATCGAACAAGCGAAGACAAAATACGCCCAGGATTCCGCCCGCGTCGTCGCCGAGGATGCTCGCGTCAGTCGACGCGGCGTCGATGCCAGATGCATGGAAATTTATGTTTTGTCACGTCGACTGACGCGGCGTCGATGCAGCATCGACGTGACCCGTGGACCGGCCCAGAATGCGTTTTCAGTCGGCTTTTGACTCCCCAACCCGACCCATATTCGGTTGACCCGTGGAAAAACCAGGAAATTGCTTTTAAAAGCAGCCCTTTTGCACCTCTTCTCGCTTTTCCTCCTTTTCTAACTTGAAAATTTTGATTTTCTTACTCCTTTCCAAGTTCTTAATTTTTTTTCAGATCTCCGAGCACTCCAACAATCAAAAACCCAGGAATTCAACCCATTACCCAGAAACTTGATCAACCAACTTTCATACAAGGCAATTCTCTAAAACGATCTAGGTGGGTTTGAAGTAAATTCGGGTAATTCCGGGCAACTCTTGTGTTTCTATGAACAATCAACGAGGTACTTCGCTTGAAAATATCTTGGGATTATATTATTGTTGTTGTTGGTTGTGTGGGAAGTTTTTGGTGCTAGAGTTACTCAAGTTCTTAGTTGGTTGAACACGCACGCCAAGTGTTCGACAAAATTCCCCAAAGAACGAAAAGTTTTTTTTTCAAGGTTTATCACCCCCGTTCAATTTCGTATTGTGTGATAATGTCTCGAGCGGGTAAACGTAAGGATATTTCGAGGAAATATGGAGCACCGTTCCAAATCTTTGATAAAAAGGAAGGGGACATGTTCAAGAACATTCGGAAATGGGGTATTGCTACTCATAGGACTTTGAACGTCCAAGGGATTGAGGATGAGGCCTCGAATGGGTCGGACCACCACACCGATCTCTTGTGTTATGTAGATGGCCTCGGGTGTGGGTACTTTGCCGAAATGCACTTGCCCGGTTTTCGAGAACTCATGCTCGAGTTTTTCTCGACTTTGGCAATTCGAAACGACGAGACGTTCTCTTGTCGGCTAGGAGGGAATGATGTGGTTGTCGACGAGGAAATTTTTGGTAACATATTTGGTTTCCCGACCGTAGGGGACCACCCGGTTGGAGTTCAAGGCTTTGATTTAGCCTCCTTTTGGGGAATGATTACCGGGGGTAACGTTGGCGATTGCAAGCGATTCCCGTGTTCTAAGATTCAAGATGACGCACTCTACGTCGCCTACAAGTTCCTTGGCCACATTATACTTTGCAAAAACGAGGCAACTTACGAGACCAAGGCCGAGCTTTATGTTCTACAATGCCTCGTTGATGGTCGTCAAGTCCGGTTGTACCTGCTTATTTTGCTAGGACTTTACAATGTCACCAAGGGTACTCCGAGAAGCAAGTCGCCACTTCTCTCATTTGCACCATACATTACTGGCCTCGCCCGTCACTTCAGATTCGATCCGGCCGCAAACGGACTTAGCCCACTCGGGACCACTTCATTACCTCTTACGCGTGCACCGGCACCCCGAGTGAGTTCGTCAACTAGAGGAGGATCTTCGTCTTGACTACACGATGACGACGATGATGGCGACGAGGATATGGAGCAAGCCCGCCGTTCTACTTCGGGCCCGAGTCTCGATTGGAGCCAATTTTTCGAGGAGAACTGGGATTTCAAGTGAATATGTTCGATGAGCTCCAAATCATCGACGAGAAGATTGATGCGAACCACGACCAAAACCGTCGGAGTTTGAAGAAGATGCGAGCTCGCATTTCGAAGCTCGAGGAGCGATTTGAGGCGGCATATCCCACACCTAGCATGGATGTCGACGAAAACCCCAACGAGGTGTTAGAATAAGGTGACCAACAAGCCAACTTGTGGCTGTGGTCTGACTATTCTCTTGTAAAACAATCGTTTCTTATTCGTAATAATATCTTTTATACATACTGGCGTTCCATATCTTTTATCCCATGCTAGTAGCATAGGTATGGTCCTGATGAAGTTACTTTATTACGGTGGATTGGTCTAGCAGAGCCGTGAGATAATTCAGCACGTAATGTAACTCGTCGAACTTGTTCCTAGTCAAAGGGTTACGCCATAATGAGGATACAGGCCTTTCCCATTAAGACTAGTACTTAGTGTATGTGGACCGCGTCTCATCGGTCACGGTGTGTGGA
>BMAC01000146.1:1516132-1527102 GCA_014905375.1 Phtheirospermum japonicum | reverse complement strand
GTTATGGTTGAGCAATTCTCTTGTAGGATGCTGTTGATTGTCCCGAGTGGATTGTCCCTTTTCATGTCTTCAAAGCATTGGCTGAAGAGGTAATCAAGATTTTGCCATTTTGCGGTCAAGCAAAAATAATATAAAATAAAATAATGGACCAGCAACAAGCTTAATAGCATTTGTAAGATACTCTTTATTTATTAATGTTTATGATATTGTAGTTCTTATGCCATTATTACATATATGCAGTATGGTTTGGAGTTGGTCTTTGTCAAAAACTCCCATGTATTTGTGAACGAGTACATGAAGAAACCCGAATTTGTCGAGCTCATGCGAAGGCTTGGTGCTTTGGGTGATGGTAAAGATGATCAAGGTAAGTTTTAGCCTTTTTAATTCTTTTCGTTAATATCCCAAACTATTCTTTAGTTTGATATGTGAATCAATAATTTATTCGAAATATCGTCTTGCATTGGTTTTGATAATTTGCTTGCAGGTACACTATCACCAGATGAATGGGAGGTTGCCTACTTATATTTGGCTTTTGTTTTGAGAAAGGTATAATCTTACCTCCTATGTTTTATTTATTTATTTATTAAATTTATTTCCAGATTTGATGATCCTCAAGAGTTACTATATTTCTATTGCAGCGAGGGCAACCGGACCAAGCCCGAGCTAATAGCAGACGGGACAAAGGTAAGATGCACCTGTCAAAGGAGGATATCACATACATCAGTGAATGAGGTGTAACTGCATGATAATTAATCTCAAGATTCGGTAATTATGTGTCCCAATGGAACACAACTTTTGAGGACGAGCAGGAAAGATGAAACTCCCCGTCGCGAAGGGTGAAATAGTTATTTTAATTTCTCATTCTCAACATAAACTGCGTCATAGAGTTCCAAGCTGCTGCTAGTTCAGTCGTTTCTGTTGGGATTCGAATACATTATTTTCCTGCACCTTACCGAAATTGACCGTCCTTTGGGTGATTGTTTTTTCTGTTCTGTTTGTCTAGTGTACTTTTATTGTTAGGCATAACTAACTGGTGACTGATTTTCTTGAAACTAGTCGTCTTGAGCTATGTTGCCTATGTAACCAATTATTTGTCATTCCTTTTGATGTACCACTTATGAATAAGTGACACTTTGTTTACTGACTCGCTTTTCGAATCCCATGGTTTCCCAATAATTTTGTGGCTTAGCCTGTAACTTCATGTATTCGACATATTATTGAAATGTTTTCAACTGGCCTTTTAGGTTTCTGTTGTATCATTTTTTTCTTTTTCAAATACATTTTTGCAATTCTGTTAGTTGTAAACCCGAAAGAATGGAGAATGATATAATACTATGGGAGCACTTGCTTATCTTCTAATTTTCAGATTTCGTTCAATTTGAGTTTTTCTTTAAAATATTCAAAAAATTATATTTCAAATTCGCTTTCAATTTTTTCTGCAACCAATCACTTGATCTATTTTTTAAAATTAATTATTCAATTATTATTTTCACAATTTTCTCATAAATTTCACAATTTCTTCACTAACATAGCTCTAATTAATAATTATTTTTAAAATTTTTTATATTAAATCAATTTTAATCATTACATTTAAACCTCATTTCGATTCACACTATTAAAAAACATAATTCTTCTTAAAAAAGAAAGTTTCATCGCTATTTCTCTTATTTCTAAAGTTTTCAAAATGAAAATATATTCAATTGCTACCCATATAATTGTAATAAATAAAGTAGATTTGATATAAAAATTATAAAATAATGAATATTTATAACTGCTAGTTAAAATTATGTTAGCAGGTGGATACCAAGTGAATGAATAATACATTTTTTTAGAAAATGTGTAAATGGAAATTAGTGATCAAATGATTTTATAAATGCATTTAAGTGATTAGTCGAAGAAAAACGTAAGAGTGAATGAATAATAGCAATTGCCCGCGTTCAATTCGAGGATTTTGGAAATAAGAATAGTGAGAGAAAAAAAATTAAAAATGAAAACTATTTTTTATGTGGGCTTTTTCTCGCATGTTTAGTAAGTCCAATTTTGGGCAAACATGAGTAAATATTAAAATTTACAAAAATCCTTTTACTTGGAGAAAGAAAAATAGAAAAGACAAAAATTTCTAAATGTGAAAATTATTTTATTAAGGGTAATATAGTCATTTAATTTTAATCTTTAATTTATGTGCACAAACTAAAAAATGCGTCTATTATGGAGGAAGTAATAATTAAAGAAAAGGGCTCATCCCGGTTAAAGAGTTGAAGTACGAACAAGTACCAACATAATGAAAAAGGTCCATGGAAATATTTCGACTCATTTACAGACACAGAACAAGAAAACAAAATAAAATAAATACAAAAACGACCCTCGACGAAGCTTCGACAAATTCAGACACTCAGCTGCAGCAAACAACGATTAAGCTCGTTTAAGCAAAATCACTAGTATCGCCATGACCGCTAATCCCATAAACGATGTTTCCATTAAAGCTTCACCACTTACTCTTGCAGTTCCATCGGCGTTCACAAATATTCCATTGGTACCCTTGCCTCCGAAGAAATTTTGGAAGTAATCAGACAAATTTCTCATCATATCAACCACACTGCTCCTTATATTCTGCAATATATCCATAAATCCATTGCCGGGCTCACCAGGCGAGTCTTGGTCAATGCTTTTCACAGATGCGCAATCGAACGAATCAGAATCAGCAACAAACTTCATATTCAAGTTCTCGTCGGTGAAAGAACCTTCGAGTAAAAATAATAGCGTGATTTTTACATATCATTATGCGCAATTAATTGGCAGTTAAAAATGGGATATTTATTAAACATGAGTTCTTACAAGCACTTTGCGACTGCAGAAAGTCTTGTAGCTCTTGGTTTTGTAACACCGCGTTCCAAACATTTGGATCGGAGGCTATAGAAGCAACAACGTTCTAGCAAATACATCAGGTACACAATCAATTATCGCAGTTTCAAACACAAATCTTAAAAAACACCATTGAAGCTTAATCCATACATATTTATCTTCGTAAGAGTTTAAAAGAGGAGGGGTGGGGGGGTGGCGAGGGGATTGTTGGTTGGTGAAGGCACACTCATCCTTGACCATTAGGCAGGTCCAACTAATTCTAAAATTGTTTTTTTGAAGAAAACATGCCTAAAAAGAAAATCCTAGAAAAGTTTAATAAAAAAACCTAACTAAAACCTAAAAAAATGTAAGAACCCTAAGAAAAACTAAAGTTAAAAAAAAAAAAAACCATATTAACAATAATAATTCAAATAATAACTCAAAATCATTTACATAAATCATTTAGTACTTGTTTGGGAACCCATTTTGAAAAGAAAATCCTAGAAAAGTTTAATAAAAAAACCTAACTAAAACCTAAAAAAATGTAAGAACCCTAAGAAAAACTAAATTTAAAAAAAAAAAAAACCATAAATTTCCAATTAATATTTAATTTTCTAAAAATAAATATTGTCAATACATCTTTAATATTATTAATTATTAAACACATGACTAAGTATTATGTAAATTATTATAATACAAAAAATAAAATTATCATTCAATATTATTATTTGTATAAAAAGTGTGATTAAATACTCTATTAATCATCAGTACATTAATTATTATATAAGATTATAATTATCGAATAATAAATATAATTAAAATCTTATAATATCAAGATTTTAATTATATTAATTATTCGGTAATTATAATCTTTTATAATAATGTACTCATGATTAATATAGTATTTAATCACACTTTTTATACAAATAATAATATCGAATGATAATTTTATTTTTCGTATCATAATATTATAATGAATATACAAAATACACCTTTATTTTAGTTTGTTCAATCATAATACATAATAATATATTATTATGTTACTTAGCCTAATAATTTACATAATACTTAGTCATGTGTTTCATATTTAATAATGTAAAAGATGTATTGACAATATTTATATTTAGAAAATTATAAATATTAATTGAGAATTTATGGGGTTTTTCTTTTGAATTGGAATTGTATTGACAACTTTGTGTGTGTGTGTGAGTATAAGATAAAAATTATATATATTTTTCAAATATAGAATTTTAAAACAAAAATTTAATATTTATATTATTTTATTTTGCCCCCCAAACTATAAGATTTTTTGCACTTTACCCCCAAAACTATAAGATTCTTTCACTTTGCCCCCAGCTGCCTATTGATGGAATCTAGAAGGAATATACCGCTGGGAATAAAGTTTGGGGGGCAACATCTAAAATTATTGTACATTAGGGGGCAAAGTGGAACAAAAAATACTTTGGGGGGCAAACTTAAAAAAACTGCATACATTGGGGTGCAAAAAAAATTTATCCCTATATATAATATTCTCAGGCCATTACGGTCTGGAGATTTTTGCATTTTTGCGTTTTCAATATCTATATATACTCAGGCCATTACGGTATAACCTATAAAACTCGAACTCGTTATCATCAAGTTTTAATTTGTATTCATCATTAGAATATAATCATTTTTTCCATACCATTAACTTTACTCTACTTTGAGTAATAGAGTCCGACCGAGTGTCGCTTGGCCCTGTCCATTCTGGGGGGATATAAAAGTTGTTGCCAAGAGGATGGTTTACCCAACCAAGGAGGACACGATCGTGCATCGTCAGAAGGTGTCACCCGGTCATGTGAAGGTTTCAG
The DNA here is from genome assembly GCA_014905375.1 of Phtheirospermum japonicum. NCBI lineage: Eukaryota > Viridiplantae > Streptophyta > Magnoliopsida > Lamiales > Orobanchaceae > Phtheirospermum > Phtheirospermum japonicum. The sequence goes on along the minus strand of BMAC01000146.1, from coordinate 1,522,411 downwards.
TAGATGAAGTTGTTGAGGGTACAGCAGAACTTCCTCTACCGGTGACAGCTCATCCAGAAATGAAGCACATGGGTGAAGTTTTAGGTAGCTTTTTGAAGTGGCCAGTTAGTTTGGTTCAGGCAAGAGAGGTAATAATATATGTTTTCATTTCACCAATTATTGATTTAGTTTTAGTATGCTCAATCATGGCCATATGTACAAGAAATTACAAGTCCATATTCGAAGATATAAAAAACAAGTCAAATGGAGACAAGTGGTGAGCAATCTGCAACCAAACCAAGGCCACCTCTTGTTGATGATGTGGTCTTGGAGACTTTGGGAGCTAATTGCAAAGAGCTACACTCATTGATTCTATCGATGCCCGTGCATGTGGACTACGTCTCTATGGTCCAAGAGCGCACCGTCTTCCAGCATGAAAAAACAATGAAAGTTCATGTGCTAATTGATGATATTCGGAGCTTGTTCATAATGGGGTGGATTAGTATTGCTGTTGTGCAAGTCTTTGCGCGGTACGAGTTTTATTTTTCCTTATCAATTAGTTCAATATTTTTCTTAAATTTATTTAGTTTTGAATCTACTAATGATTTACAGGTGTCTTCGTGGGTTAGCTGAGAGTCTTTGCACCGGTGCCATCAGATTTCTTTGTCCAGCGCAGATCTGCAAAAAAAATATATTAACTGAACTGACTGTTGTGACGTCGTACTTGGTTGGTGCCTTCAATGCAATGTTTAGCAGGAAATTCATTCTAGCACCATACCTAGATGAGTAAGAGAGACTATTTCTTGTTCTTTTTTCCTTTACTCCTTTACAATTATTATAATTTATAAAGATATTTAATTTTTGTGCTTACGAAAATGTGCAGTGACCACTGGGTGCTGCTAGTGATATGTCCTCTCAAGAATCAGGTTTTTATTTTAGATTCAAAGATATACAAGAGGGAGTTGGAAATGAAGACACATCTTAATACGTATGTAAAATTTCCCCCTATGTTTGTGTCTCTTATTTTTTAAAAAGGTAACTTGTTGTTCTTTTTTACAATAACATAATAAAAAAACAATTCACTTTTAGGTCTTTATTGTTAATGTTGTAATGTACTGATTCTTTTTTGTGGGCAATTATTTCATGGGCAAGTTGTGTCATAGCATTAACGTAATTTTTGTATTTTCCACAACCCGATTCTTTCTATAGTCTACTCTGTGTGTTTCTATTCATAAAACCGCTTCAAGTTTTTCATTGGATGTAATATAAGATTGGGTGGTTTATCCGCTCATTTTGGTTTTAAAACTGTAAATGTTTAATATATAGGTAACAATTTCTTATTTTTATTGAAATAATACTTTATGTGTTATTAACTCCTTGAGTGCAATGATTACTATTTGCAGGGCAATTCGGACCTATTGGTCAAGAAAAGGAAAAAGAGGAAGAAATATGGCGTGGAATAACCTATTGGTAAGTTATTTTTTAAGGTATTAACAATAGAATAGTATATTTATCAGTTACCCTAGTAGGCAAGTTAGTAAAGTTTTTCGACCCATTTTATTTTGACTCACCGATAGATCTGTTTATAGGTGGATATTGATCTGTTTTCATATGACTTTTTTAGTGTAATCAACAACCAGGAGGCAATGAGTGTGGTTATTATGTCATGAGGTATATGTATGACATTTTCTCTGGAGTCAGTATGAATGCTTCATTAAATAGGGTACGTGTAAACTCATTTTTATTAGTAAAAATTACTGAATATTTTTTAAACTCCAAACTTAAACTTCATTTTTAAAATGACAAATTAAAATCTTTAATCGGAATGTGTAGGCCTCATTCGGAGTTGAACCATACGACCAATAACGAATCGAAAAAATGCGTGAGCTATGGTAAGAATACATTACTCGGTGAATTACTCGTATATCTATTTTTTTCTCAGTTTTAATAACTTTTTCTTAGTTATTATGTAATTTATTTTGTAACTATGTGCAGAACATTATGAGGACGTTGGTGGATTTTCTTAGTTAATGTGACTCTTATTCATTCACAGGGAAAAGCATGGAATAACAGATAGCAGTAAAGAGGTTGTCTAAGGATTCAGGGTTCGAATTCAAGAATGAGGTGTTGCTCGTAGCCAAACTTCAACACAAGAATGGAGGAAAGGCTTTGGGGTTTCTCCTTGCAAGGAAACGAGATGCTTCTTATTTACGAGTTTAGTTTGTGAGCTTTATGCAGTTGAACATGCTAGATTCTCCCTTGAGGTTGGGGTTTGTTGCGACTTGTGCGATGAAATAATTAGTTCAACTTGAGTTTTATTAGATAGGATAGGACTTTCTGCATTTCAATTATTTATTATTGAATAAACTGATTTTTTTATATTAAATTAATTTTTTGCAAATGGTAATTATCAATTTTCTGGAGAGGTTTCAAAAAAATTTTTTTGAAATTCTGGAAATTTCTTATCAAAAAATTTGTGCACCGGTTTGTGCAAACCGATGCATATAATCAGCAGCGGCATTGGTTTGGATGACAACAACCGATTCTTACATGCTGTTTTTAACATCGATATATACATCAGTTTTTGACAAAAAAACCGATGCATATAAGTAAAAAATCGATATCGGTTACTCAACAACGACCGATGCCTATAGGTAACTATAGGCATCGGTTATGTTGAAAAAGGCTGATTCCTATAGTTAACTTATAGGCATCGGTTGTTAGATCAAAACCAATGCCTAAATCTCTCCACGAGGCATCGTGGATTTCAGAAAAAAAAATGATGCGTATACATAAACATTAAGCATCGGTTATTTGTCAAAGCCGAAGCCTATAGGTGCACTATAAGCATCGGTTGTAGTGCAAAAACTGGTGCCTTTAGAGGACATTATGCATCGGTTTTTTGTAGAATAAAAACGATGCCTATAGGTACATTATAGGCATCAGTTGTTCTACAAAAACCGATGTCTATAGTTCACCTACAGGCATCAGTTGTTTCCAAAAAACCGATGCCTTAGAGAACATTAGGCATCGGTTATAGAATAAAATCGATTCTTATATATACACTATAGGCATCAGTTGTTTTACAAAAAACCGATGCCTTTAGTGAAAATAAGGCATCGGTTTGTAATCGAAATCGATGCCTATAGTGTACCTATAGGCATCGGTTGTTTTGCAATAACCGATGCCTTTAGTGACTGTATATAGACATTAGGCATCGACTTGTGATGACTATATGAATCTGTTATGGTCAAACAACCGATGCCTAAAGTCCAGGTTACAGGCATCAATCTAATAGGCATCGGTTGTAAAACCGATGCCTATTAGCAAAAACAATCGATGCTGTTGGGGGTTTTCTGTAGTAGTGTTGAAGAAATTCTCACCTTATAAAAAAGGGTGTCCCCTTAATTTTAATATATAAAACTAAAATACTAAATATATTACATGTTTCATAATAAAGTAGTCCTTTAACTAGGAAACCTTGTTTTAAAATATTTTCTTGAGGTGTCAAAAATTTACCAAAGGCTTATCGTGGGGATATTACGTGGTGCTATTTTATGGTACATTTTATATTAGTCTTTTCTTTATTATTATTAGTTTAGTATTTAATTTATGGGTAGTTAATAGAGTATATTATTTTAATTAGCCTCAAGTGGTAATTAAAGTTAATATTTTATTTACGAGTTTTTAAATAGTATATTATTATATAATGATAAAGTATTTTAGTAATAATGTTTATTTTTCAGCAATAGTAGCATTGATGCTTTCGATTAATTTATTAGTAATTAGACTAAGCAGCTCTTTATTACTAAAAATATACGAGAATAGGACTTATCCGAAAAGGAGTCGTAATTTGTAAAATTGAAGTATTAAATTGGAGTCTAAAAAATATTTTTTCTTGATTAGATTATATTGAGAAAGTTGATATGTGACTTGAGATAGTGTAAGCTTTGGAACTGAGTTAATCAGAAATTCATCTGCAACTACAATGCATAAACATAGTATTACTTGTACTTGTATGATGATGACTACGTGTCACTTTATATATTTTTTGTGATTATGAAATATGGATGGTGTGATATGACTATGCGTTTCATAAAGCATATCATTCACAAGCATTAGCATATGCAAACATTATTGATGATTAATGAGCATGCATGACATACGTTCTCAAAGAAATAATGTTTTATGGACCACTACTAGTGCATCGAGGCATGTTGAACATGCTTATATGATATTGAGTCAGTGCCCTGCGAGACATGTGAACGGGGCTACTTCAAGATGTAGCTCAGTACCCTGTGAGGCATACGGCTTGACTCCATATCTATGAATTCCCAGTGCCATGTGAGACATTCGGACTGAGCTACTTGAAAAGGTAGTGTAGTGCCATGTGAGACATTCGGACTGGATATCGTAATGATTGGTTATATGTGGAGCTCTTTCTGATGCACTACTGGTAGATCAAGGGCCCAATAAGAAGAAGAATTTTAAGAAATGATTTACGACATAAGCATGATGAGTCAAGAATGAGTTGCATTGGTTTATGATATTCAACGAACCTTTATGATTTCTGCTTACTGAGCTTTAGCTCATGTAGTTTATGCATTGCAGGTGAGCCTGATAATATCTGAGCAGTAGCTGACTGAGTTGTTGGAGTTCCATGAAGTTTTGAGAATACTTGTACATGGATGACGACATTTTGGGATAATGGGCTTGTTTTAATTTCTTTTGAAGTTTTGTTCTATCTTTTTGGGGCACTTTTAGTGTGTTTGGACTTCCAATAAATATTGTAAGTATGGTGTGGAGTTTGTAAATAAGTTTTATAACTCCTTTTATCTATATAAATAAATAACTTCTGTGTATGACATAAGCAATAATGTTTTATTCCTTTATAAAAAAAAGTATTTACGCTTCCAAGTAAATAAGTTTTCACACTCAAAATCAATAAGTTTCCTTTCTTACATCTGAGGGGTGGGTATGACAGCATACACTTTGTACAGACTAGTAATTAATCGATCAAATAAAACATCTATTGTTCTGTATCGACATGCACGTCAACCTCAGAGTAAAATGCAATCTTCCATAGGTAGAAAATGACATGAACATGCTACAAAGGAAAAAAAAATAAGTACTAAAGAACATCAACATGCTACAAAGGAAATGAGAATAAAGTAAGTTTGAAAATACTAAGTACTTACAGTGTCATCCAATATTTTTCAAGGTCCGTGGAGTATGAGAAACAAAGTCTTACTAGAAACTTGAGCAACATTAAATTCGAAGGCATGCTTAATGTAATCACGCTTATATTTATTGTAAAGAGTTTTGTAAATTGTATGAGACGAAGAGGAATTTAATAAAAATAGTAAAAATCGGGTGGTAAACGCACACACTAAGAAAAAGATCAAAATGAATATATACCCAGTTCGTGTTTTTCTTGGATGCACCAGGAGCCCATCTTCCAGCCATGCATCAAGATTGTTTTCCTTCTCCTCATCTTCAAGAGTCCAGTAGTAATTATCTAAGAGACATGATCTAGTGCGTATGTTCTGCACGTTCCTATGCTCGTACTTTCCATAAACAACCTTCATCCAAAAGAAATTTGAAAATATATTAGAAATAAAATGAGTAAGTATTGTAAGGAACTAAGTGCATTATATTTTATGTAAATATTGAAATTATTACTTGTTTCTCCACAATATTTGGTGTTGTTTCCATCTTTGAACCATCCAACCAGTTATCATCAACACATTAACAGTATAGCATCAAAGAGGGCCTCGACAACTGAATGTTGTCTTCGTGATCAAAAATAGGTTCCATGTTTCTTATAGAAGGTGGTGCCCTAACTGTGTCAGTAACATTAACAACCCAAAATACATAATGGAGCAATTCCATGTATTAATGGATATTTTTTTAAAACAATATCAATAAATCAATCAGATAAATTCATTTATTTATGATTTCCCATCATAAACTAAACATATATAGAGTATGGCACATAACATGTTTTTTAAGAACAGATTGATATAGGAATAGGTTCAAATGAGAACCATGTCCTTATATGTGAACATAGGGTCAATTATGGGTCTTAGATCTAATTAAATGGATGGATCATATTTTTTGTGTATTTCCTTATTTGATTAAAAGGATTAGGATTGTATAATAAAAGCACTGCTGGTGTATATAATTAATAAATCAATAAAGCATTGTGATTGTATAATAAAAGCACTGCTGGTATATAATAAAAGCACTAGTTCGCAGGTTCGCATATAATGACATGGTTCTCATTTGAATCCCCTATAT
>BMAC01000146.1:1493657-1508343 GCA_014905375.1 Phtheirospermum japonicum | reverse complement strand
TGTGAATACTGTGGCCTCGCGACCGTGAAAGTAAGTTAAAAACTCGATCATAAGCTCTCGGTAAGCTCGGGCCCGGAGTGATGCGAACCTACGACTGGCTTAAGTCATCGATGAATTGGAGCAAACGAGCCCCCAAAGCCTTGTTAATCCCTGTTCTTTACCCAATACTCTAAGCCCACGAGGCTAACGATGCGCGGGACATCAAAGTTCCCGTGGGTGAGGTTCTAGTAAAGCTCCCGCTTGGCCTCCAAAATATATGTGGAACGAGGCACCGTAGATGTCGGCGAGGTCAGGGATGATAGGATTGACATGGTAGGCGTAGGCCATGGAAACGAGTAGGTGGAGAATACAAGAATTGTGTCTAAGAGTTCCGGGAATTGAAAAGAACGGACACTATGTATAAAGGAGGGAGTTTTAATCAAAAATGGTAATTGAGGTGTTTTCATTCTAACACTTGGTGGGCGCAGTTTTTGAGTAAAGGCAATCTAAAGAAAAATTGGAACCTAAACACCCCCACCACCCCCCCCCCCCCCCCCCCCGCCCAACCTCAAACCAATCAACAAAATTATGTCTCAAGGATGCGGTTTTAGCAAATTACCTCAATGAGTTGGCTAGGAATTGGAATCGAAATTCGAATTGTAACTCCCCACCCCTTTATGTCGAAATCGGAGGAAATGAGGAAACAAGGAAAAAGTGTTAGGTTTTATCTGTAATTGTGCGAGATTCGAAGGATGATCGCCCTCTTCCCCTTTTTTTGATATATTTTCTTTTCTTTTTATGTGTGATTTCTGCCGTTTCTTCACTCTTTTTTTTCTTTCTTTTTTCATTGCCGATTTGTTGTTATGGTAGGAGAGGGATATCGACTGATTTTATAAGCTCCGCTGGGCCTGACTTCAGTGGGGCATTCAATCGACTGATTAGCAGTCGACCGACAGGCTGTCGAACAACAGAGTTCCCAGTCGATCAACTGACCCTCGCAAAATCCAGAGGGCCTCTATTCTTCAGTCGATCGACTACTTTCTAGTCGAACGACTGTAGTGTAGCCGATCGACTGCCCTGCTGCAGCTAATTCCCTTTTTTTGGTTACTTCCTTCCCCCAAACCTCCATGATTAGTCCTACAAAAACCGGAAAACATTATTTAAAGCAAATAAAGAATGGATATACACACAATTAAACGAGAAATAAGAAAAAGGTTTAGAAAGTTATGGGTTGCCTCCCATGTATAGAGTTTGTTGAAAGTCGTTCGCTCGACTGTCCTTCTTTAATTAGAAATCTGTCGGGGGCACATCTTCTAAGTTCTCCTCCCCTACGATCAATCTTGCCTCATAACTCGCGGAAAGATCGGCGAAGTTGATCACGAGTTTTATATCTCCTTCTTCCAAGTAAACGTATTTGAGATGACTTAGAAGGTTCTTGAGATCCGGCTTCGATGTAGTAATCGGTTCCATGCTTGCTCTCTCGAATATCCCCATCACCCCCTCCGATAGAAACATTTTCCACTTGTCATCCTCGACGACCTCATCTACAACTTTCTCATAAGCCTCCTCAACTACTTCTTCTATTGGGTCAACCCTCGCACAATCGGCTTGAAAAGAGGAGGGGGAAATGACACTTAAGTTGTGGGTCGAAAAGTTCACTGCTTCCTCCAAAACCGAGAACGTCAACTTCCCATTCTTCATGTATATCAAGGTGTTCGTGGTTTCCATGAATGGTCGTCCAAGCAAAATCTTGTGCTCACGGCTTTCGTTGTTAACTTCTCCAACATCCAAGATCACAAAATCCACGGGAACTATGAGGGATCCTACTCGCACCAACACATCTTCGATTATCCCCTTCGGGTATAAGATTGATTGGTCGGCCAATTGCAAACACATCCTCGTTTCCTTGAGACTGCTCAATTCCAATTGTTTAAAGATGGAGTACGACATTAAAATAGTCCCAGCACCGAGGTTTAGCATCCTTTGTGTTTCTTTGCCATTTACGAGAGTGATCTTTATACAAAAACTTCCCAGATTTCCCTCCTTAGGTGGAAGAGGGTCGCTATAAATGATGCTCACCGCGTTGGATATGCACACCTTCTCGTTGTCCTCGAACCGCCACTTATTGGATGTCAACTCCTTGAAAAACTTGGTGTACGCGGGCACATGTTGGATAATATAGGGCAAGGAAAGGTTGATGTTGACCTTGGACAACATCTTGTATAATTCAAGAAATTGAGCATCTTGCTTCGTCGGTCGGACATGGCTCGGATATGGGATCGGAGGTCGGTACGGCATCGCGGATTTATGGAGTCCCCCGGTAACCTCGGTATCCTTTGCCTTACCACTTGAAGAGGATGTGGGTGGTCTAGGAGTGACCACGGGATCGTATACAACTTGGAATGAAGGCAAGGGATCATCGATGGGATGGGCAAACTTGTTATCTACCACCTTGACGCTTTAAAGAACCATCATGGCTTAAGCTTGAACCGGTTTACTCGGTATCTTTCCCTTGACGTAGTCCTTCTTAAGACCATTAACATCCATCACCACTTGCCCCACTTGCGTCTCTAAACTCACAAGCCAATTGGTCAATTGTTGAATAGAGTTTGAGAGGACTCCATGCTCGGTTGGCGTGATGCTAAATGATCTTGAGGAGCCAGTGAAGGTGGTCGTGTGTTAAACGGGACTTGATGTCATGGTTGTTGCATTTGTTGAGGCATTGGAGGCCCGGGTGGGTTTTGGGCATTGGTCGTGTCTCTCCACCCAAAGTTAGGGTGGTTCCTCCACCCGAGGTTGTACATTTGGGAATATGGATCATTGTGCCATTGGATCCCACTTCATTGGGATTCGTTCGGTTGCGAGTCTTAGTAGCTTTGGACCATGAGCGCTTGCTCGTCGAACTCACTTGGTTGCCCATAAACCCTCGGGCACATACAAGATCTATGAACCAAGATGCCGCACGTGGTGCATGTCTCCATCGAAACCAGAAGGGGCTTAGTGAGAGAAGCCACTTGATTTTAGAGGTCGACGATCTTACGGGTCCACTCGAGCTCATCTTTCGTCAATACTTTTTTCACTTTCTCCTTTCGCTCCAATATACTCATTCGGTGATCCTCCATGGCGATATTAAAGAAGATGTCATATAGCTCTCTTGTCGAGCGGCCGGTGAGGTTTCCTCCGGTGGCATTGTTCACCATGCATTTAGACGCGAATACCAAGCCTTTGCGGAAAAATTTGTTCAAGAAATCGTTGGTGAGCCCATGGTGAGGGAACTTGGTAAGATAGCGCTTGAAAAGCTCTCATGTCTCGTAAAAGGTCTCGTCGCTTGCTTGACGGAATGAGGCAATCTTTACTCAGAAATCGGCCGTCTTGTCTTGGGAGTAGTACTCTTCCATAAACTTCTCGGTCACCATGTCCCAATCGGTGTGGGAGTCGGCCGGTAACGTCATTAGCCAATAAAACCGCCTTATCTTTCATCGTGTATGGAAAGTATCAAATCTTGATTTAGTCGATATGTATCCCTTGTCGTGGAAAGCTTGACACGATGTATGAGAAAATGCAAAGGAAGTGGAGAGCATCCTCGTGCAGCAAACCATGGAAAGACGGTAGCCAGTTGAGATCAATCGACCGTAAGCCGTACTCAAGGGCCTCGATAAATAATCGAATGCACAAGGAAAAGTCGCCCATGTACGGTCTTGATACCTCCTTGATGCTATTTGTAGAGCCTCCATCGGGAGTGGCAAAAGGATGGCCACCCGGATCTTGCGCGGCATAAGTATTCTCATTGACGGAGGGCATTCGTGGACGATCTTGAGGAATCGGATTTCTGAATCGAGGCACGGGCCCCGTTGGATGTGGTAATAAAGGCTCTTGGATGTGAGTAACGGTGAAGTATGGCCCTTGGTAATGTGGCCTCGGCGCTTAGAATTGCGATTGAAATTGAGGTTGGTATGGCGGGCCATCAAGTTTCGGGCCTTGGTATTGCGGGCTGTAGAATTGGGTTCCTTGTGATGAAGGATCCAAGCGAGGAGAGACTTGGAGTTGTTGCTCGGGTGTCGAAACACGATCATGAGACGAAGAATATGGGCTTTGAAATTGGCCGTTCGAGCTCTACGGATCATGGTTTGTGAAACCGTTTCCCCCTTGGTCGAGCGACATTCCATAAGCGGGTTCAAAACCTTGTGGTGGTGGTCCATGAGGTGATGATGTGGGCTCGGATGATGCATGCGACGGAGGAGTCCCTTGATTATCGTGTGTGTGGGCGGAATACATTGGATTCTTGAGTGAGTTGGTCATTGTTTGATCTTCTAGCACCGGTTCTAGAGGTTGAAGAGGTGGTGCATTGAACGTGTCTTGAGCCCTCATGGCTTCTATTACAACCTTTATTTCGCCGCTGGTCTCTTCCGTCTCGTCTCAACCTCTCGGGATTGGGCAAAGGTGGGGCCAATTCTCATCCAAGCGATTGCCTACCTAGCATGCACAACACTCAACAAAGGATTAAGAGTATCGAATGTAATGATAATCTAATCTATCTACTAACTAAGATAACAAGAGGAGTAATTAAGAACACCATTATAGCTTTAATCTATCCCAGACAATGGTGCCAAAAATTGATCGATGATTTCTTAGCACTCTAGTTTTAGAGATCGTCTCCATAATAATACAGAGTTGATTGTAGAGTGGTAAGTTAAATACCGAGTCGTGTCTCTAGAGGATAGATGTTATCGGCAATCGATGTTTTAATTTAATCTCTTGTTAATCTAAATTACACTAATTTACTCTAAGAAAATAATGAGTCATTTGGTTGAGTAATGAATTCTAATGGCAATACTTGAATTGAAATGAAAACTTTGAAAACACTAACTAAGGCAAAATTTAATGAATATTGAAAACTTGATAGAAAGTAACTAATTTGAGAGGACTAATTAAACCTTAATCAAAAAATATAACAAATTGAAAACTATCAAAGTAAGAGAAGCTTGCAAGTTTTGAAAGAGGAAATGGAGGAAAAGTTAAAGCTTTAAAATTCAAAGGAGTCAAAGAGCATTAAATATGAAAAATTCAAATTGATTAAAGAGGAAAGCCCCATTTGTCTTTCAATTACCAAAGGTTTGTTTAACCAAATGGGGTAAAAAGCTTCAAGAAGATGCTTCAATGGAGTCTTTGCAAACAAGAAGATTGAAAACAACACACAAGCAATATAACCTAACACTTGAGAATATGAAATGAAAGTAAAAACAAAACAACTCAAAACCTAACAACGAACACAAACAATTACAACCAAACAAGAACAACAAAAAATAGAACATAGAAAGATTACTAACAATGTCACTCCCAGCAAAAGCTTCAAGTTTAGCTATAACCTTCAAAAGATAAAGCAATTCTTCAACACAATAAGTCCACAAATGGAGATGTCACCTTATCAAACTACTTGCTAAGAACAACTACCTAAAACCACTCTCAGGATTATGAGCTAGGGTTTTAAGATGCAATGAAATAGTAAAAGCTTTAAAGATATTGAGCTAGCTCAAAAATAAACCAAGGAGAGGATAAGATTCATGGGGAAAAAGGCTGGGGCATATATATATAGGGTCGCAAGGGTAAAATCATCAAAATGTCAAAAAATGCCAAAATTTCTTGCGAGGCAGTCGATCGGTAGCATTTCAGTCGATTGACTGCCTGTTGATCGATAGATTTCAGCCAATTGACTGCATGTCGATTAGTTGAAAGGCAATCGATCGACTGCCTTGCTCTTTATGCGTACCATCCTCTGTCAAGCTGTCGATTCGGGTTACTTTCAGTCGATCGACTAGCATGGGAGTCAATTGGCTGACCTTGCAGTCGATTCAGGCTGCTTCCGGCCTTGTTTTCTCGGTTTCCACTCTAGAACATCCAACGGTCATCGTCTCTTGTCCGCGCTATGTTCCCTTGCATGTCTTCACTTGTCTGTTGCATACGAGTCGATTAGAATGCCATAAGCATGCGCTGGTCCTGCTTGGTCATTCCACGGCCAAAAACATAAAAATATATGAAAAACATAAAAGAAACCATGCAAGCACTACAAAACCTAAAACTAACAAAATAGGCCTAATCGAATCCTAACACCCAAAAATGCAAGCGAAACCATGCAATCGCGACACAAAAACGTAACAAAAACACGTAAAAAAATGTGCAAATCAGTAGGCACAACCCAAAAACTTAGACCATACTTTCTTTCACAAAAGTTAATGGTTAGGAGTAACCTACCCTTGAAGACAATAATAAGAAAGTCGGAGGTCTTAGGGTGATTGGTTAAATGGATCATCGAGCTCAGTGAGTTTGACATAGATTTTGAAAGCAGAACAGCCATCAAAGCCCAGGTGTTGGAAAATTCCAACCATATAGCAACACAAACACACCTCTATATATATGTATACACACACACATGCACATACACATTACACACACACACATACACACACACACACATATACATATATGATTTATACTCTACCAATTTAACCAGTTAAGTTTGGTATAAATTTTAGGTTTTATAAACACACATACACACACACACACACACACTAATATATATGTATATATAAATCATTTTGTTTTATGTCTTTAGAATAAAGCACAAGTCAATCAGACATCAAAAATATGACCATATTATGTTTTTATATATACTGTGTCTAGTATCACTACGCAATGACAATGATGCAAAACCATAAAAGCAATTATAGTATAATGTATTTTTTATATTCTTCACATTGGCGACATCTGCCTGGTGGCTATAAGGGGTTTGTTTGGTAGCACTTCTCACTATCTCATCAAACAACTGTGTCAAAATCTCAATAAGATCCAAATCATCAAGAGACGGTGCAGAATATATATTTTGATCATTTGCAGTCTCCTTGTGAAAATGAATAATATAGAATGAGTTATTTGAGTGTCAAATAAGTGGAAAAAATTCAGGAAGTTTATATAGATAGTTGAGGAATAAAGACTGCAAATAGCGCCGAACCCGAACATTTGCTTTGGATCAGATGATGAGGATGGCATCCTAGCACCTCACGTAGATGCCCTGGTAATAACAACCACAATTGCTAATTACAATATACATAGAATCTTTGTGGATACAGGCAGATCTGCAGATATCTTATTTTACGATTGTTATAAGAAATTAAACTTAGATCTAGAATTGGAGGAGGTCGCGACCTCTCTAGTAGGATTCGCAAAAGGAGCTCTACGACCAGTGGGTGTAGTAAAGTTGCTCGTCTCATTAGGGGAAGAACTGTTTAGAAAAACTAAATTGGTACATTTTCTTATGGTAAACGTGATGTCCTCCAATAATGCTATGCTAGGACGATCGTCCCTGAGTCAATTTCATGTGGTAGTCTCTATCTACTACATGAATATGAAATTCCCCATTCGCGAAGGAGTGGGAGAACTTAAAAGAGACCACTACTCATCAAGGAGGTCCTATGTAGAAAGCGTCAGGAGAGTTGAGGACGAGAAAAAACCTAAAAGGGCCAAGACAGTAGAAGTAATACCTTAACAGACTCAAGCTGAGGAGAACTTAATGTTGGTAGAAGTAGTATCGGGAGACAACATCTAATTTTTGCGAGTGGGAATGACCTTAAATCCGTAAATCCTAGTGGAATTAATAGCGTTCTTTCGAGATAATGCCAACGTCTTTACATGGTTACCACAGGACCTGATAGGCATTGAACCAGGAATATCCAAGCATCACCTGAATATCAACCCTGCAGCAAAATAGATAAAACATAAAATATGAAACTTTAGCCCAGAGAAAGAGGCCATAATCCAAGCCGAGGTGGAAAAGCTTTCAAGGGCAGGGCACATCCAGGAAATCCAATTCCCAAAATGGTTCTCCAACGTTGTACTAGTACCAAAGATAGAAGAGGACAGGAGGATGTAGGTTGATTTCAGGCTTCCCAATCGTGCCTGCCCTAAGGACCACTTAGGTTGCGCAAAAAGCCAAAAAACCAAAATAACCGACCGAACCAAACCAAAAATACCGGTACGGTTCGGTTATATGTAAATTCGGCTTGGTTTTTGATTTGAGAGTTCCAAAAAATTCGATTCAATTCAGTTCGATTCGGTTTTACAAAAAAAATTCAGTTCGGTTCGATTCGGTTTTAACCGAAATATAATTATAAAATAAAAATATATAAATGTTATATTACTTATTAATATTTTTTATCAATTCGATTCGGTTAATTCGGTTCTACATATTCTCAGTTAAGTTCGGTTTGCAATTTTGTAAATATTTTAATTTTTGATTTTTTTCGGTTCGGTTTTTTTGGTTTTAGATCGAATTTTGGTTTGATTCGGTTTGGAATTTTATGCAAAATTCAGATTCGGTAATTTTGGTTCGGTTCGGTTTTCGGCCGAACCGACCGAATGCTCACCCCTAGGACTACTATCCACTACCTAGGAAAGATCAGTTGGTGGACTCAACTCAAATGCGAATTACTTAGCTTGATGGATGCTTCACAGGGATACCACCAAATTACATTAGCCAAGGAAGATTGGAATAGGGTTATTTTCATAACTCCGAAAGGAACGTACTATTATATGGTAATGCCTTTTGGGCTCAAGAATGCAGGATCCACATAATATCAGTTGGTGGATAAAATGTTTGAAGCTTAGCTCAGGAGGAATATGGAAGTATATGTGGATGACATGTTAGTTAAGAGTGTAAAAGCCATCTCGTACGTGGCTGAACTGGAGGAAACTTTTGACACTTTTAAAAAATAACGGATGAAGCTTAATCCCAAGAAATGTGATTTTGGAGTAAGAGCTGAAAGTTTCTTGGGATATATTGTAACAAAGAATGGGATAGAGACCAACCTAGAAAAAGTAAAAGCTATCAGGGACATTCAACCCCCGAGAAGAGTCAAAGAAATGCAATGTTTGGCTATAGGTGCCTTGAGTAAGTTTGTTTCTCGGTCAGTAAAAAAGAGCTTACCATTCTTCTGAGCTCTGCAAAAGAAAGCTCATTTTCAGTGCGATGAGGATTGTCAAGTCGCCTTTGATAGATTGAAATTTTGAGCTTACCTGGCCAAAATTTCTTTGTTCACCAAGCCTGTGGTGGGTGAGCCTATGGTTTTGTACATGTCCATCGGCAAGCAAGCTATAAGCATAGTCTTGCTCGGGGAGGAGGGAAGATTGCAACAGCTAGTGTATTATTGGAGTAACGTATTACATGATGCCGAGCTCTGGTATGTGAACGAGCTATGCTAGCTCTGGTAGACACAGCCCAAAAACTTAGACCATGCTTTCTTTCACAAAAGATAATGGTTAGGACTAACCTACCCTTGGAGATAATAATAAGCAAGCCGGAGGTCTTACGGTGATTGGTGAAATAGATCATCGAGCTCAACGAGTTTGACATATGTTTTGAACGCGCCATTATTTATAGCAGGAGTCATAAGGAGGATATGAAAAGTCGATTTCACCCCTTATATGTAAGCGTGCATGTCACACGAGTGAGTTCCAGCCAGAATTTCCACAAAAAAATGGGAGTTCAGGAGGTTAAGTGAAAATTTCGTACGGTTTAGGAGGTAAAGTGTACGAAATAGAGTTTAGGAGGCAAAGTGTCAAATTGGGCATAGTTCAGGAGGTAAAAAAAAATTCTCTTCCGTGTATTTGGGTGTATATTGTACCGTACAATAAGAGATGAATATTTCATACAATGAATATGTACATATTGTATTAAAATATGTATAGAATCAAGATTGATTTATCACAATGAAAATTAACATTTATCGCAATGAAGATAAACACTTATCGGAATAGATATGAACATTTTTATCCAATGAATATGGACATTTTTATACATGTTACGTGTTTATAAATGTACATTTACCATAGTAAAAATAAAAAATATTACAATAAATATAAATATGTATTATGATAGAAAATAATATTTATCACATTCAAATGTACTTTTCGTCGAATACAAAGATATATCTAATAATTTGCCACTTTATGTTACAAATTTACAATGCAAAGTTCTTTACTAAACTTGTTGTCTGTTTCAAATTTAGCTTCTAGGCACAACCACAATCGGAGATATGTCAGGCTGATTATATTTATACATACTCGAAAAAGAATGGGTTTCATGGGTTCTATTAAGCAACCCTAACTTCCCGATGTAATCGTACAATTAAAAAGAAAAGGGATAATGACAAATTTAACAATTTTTTTAAAAAAAAGATATTTACCCTCTTATCCCAAGTATACCTCAAAATTCTTATGTTTTATAAATACCTAACTTTTTCATAAAATATGCTTTGTTTCTATATTGTTTCAAACTTATTTTTATAGGCTAATAACTGGGAAATAAACATTATTGTTTTCATATTGTTTCTAATTTGTTCTTATACGTTAATAACTAGAAAAGTGAGTCATGTTATTTCTATATTATTTCCAGTTTGTTTCTAACTTGTTTCAATACCCTAATAATTGGGAAAGTGAATCTTTTTGTTTCTATATTATTTTCAACTTGTTTCTAACTTATTTTGTGCGTGTTTCCAGGTTATTATTGACCCTAGTAGTTTGGAAAAGTGAACCCCGTTAGGGTAAGTATTATATCTGGTGCGTGCTTCTAGTTGGTTTCTTAGTTATTTCTATACCCTATTTGGAAATAGTAAACCCTGTCGGAACAAGTGATATGTTCCATGCGTGTTTCTAATCGATTTATTGGTTATTTCTATACCCTAGTTTTGAGAATAGAACCCTGTCAGGACAAGTGATATATTTCTTGCGTCTTTCTAGTCGGGTTCCTATTGTTTCTATACCGTAATAGTTAGGAAAAACAAATCCTATTGGGGAAAGTGGTGTTTCGTGTGTGTTTCCAATCAATTTATGATTATTTTTATATCCTAGTAGTTGGGAAAAGTGAGGCTTGTAAAAGGAAAAGTAGAAAAGAAGAACACATAAAGGGAGACGAAGGAGACGGGAGAATTAGGGTTCTGTTACTCATCAAAGACTCCCTTTATATAGGGGTATTAAATACATGTTTTCATAATACATAAAGATAATAAATACCTGAATTGTCCTACATTAGTTACTTATTGACAAAGGCACACTAATTGTA
Source organism: Phtheirospermum japonicum (assembly GCA_014905375.1). Lineage (NCBI taxonomy): Eukaryota > Viridiplantae > Streptophyta > Magnoliopsida > Lamiales > Orobanchaceae > Phtheirospermum > Phtheirospermum japonicum. Next base: position 1,497,254 of record BMAC01000146.1, on the reverse strand, counting down.
TTTTTCTTTCAACACCCCCCCTTGTGCCAAGTAACAAAACCCAATGGAAAAATAAAACTTGGTCTAAGGAAAAAGAGTAGAACACACCTATGTTGAGACTCCCCCTAAAGTCTACACCTCTATTTGATATATACATCTATCAAGAGAACTTTGAAAATCTCCACTTCCTCAATTTACTTGATTCTTGAGAAAGTGCATAGTTGTTGGTTGTAGAAGAGTTGTGGTGATATTACTTGTATTATCACATTTTCTTCAGTGATAGAGTTCAAGCCACTATTATCGGATATATGAATGATCATAATATTTACCATTGATAATCACGAACTACTAAATGTATGATAATGATCTCTTTATGGATCGAATGAGTAACCAACATCAACGATACTATTTGGTGCTTCACAGTAGGAAGTAAACTCAGCATTTTCTTTAGGGGTTACAAGACCATCTGCAATCCCAATTATATTTATGAATGGGAAAAATAAATTCACCTCAATGGTTTCTTTTAGGTATCAAAATACGTTTTGATTCAATTCTAGTGAAATTGCGCTTTCTTAAGTTAAATCAAGATAACAATTTTGAGAAATTATTATTTGGTCAAGTGTATTAGTAACGGTACAATAATGCGCATATTATACATAGGTAGAGAGTTTCAGCTCCCACCAGTTCTTCGTCATTCCACTGACGAAATTGATATTTCCTTATATCTTCACTTTGACCAGTCATAGGAGTCCTAACATATTGCATTTATCCATATTTAATTGCCTGATCATCTTTTGGATATATGCAAAGTGTGTAATTTAGTATTCCACAAACTCGGGTTTTAGTTTAAAGCCTTAAAATGACCGAGTTTTCCCATGATTCATTATCTCAAATTAAAAGTTAAAATAACTAGTGATATCTCTTATTTCATTAAGAGTGGATATTATGTTCATATCATCGACATATACAACTATAATCGCAAATTTAGAACTTATTTTCTTTACAAATGCGCAAGGGCATATATTATCTTTTCCCAATCAAGTAGTCACTTAGACAGTTATACCACATCCGTTTGGGTTGTTTCAATCCATAAAGTGAGTGTTTCAATTTAATTGCAAATGCACTCCGTGGCTTAGAGTCACTTTCCTTGGCAACGAAAGGCCAACAAGCACTTTCGTATATATCTCTAAATCATGATCCCCATAGAGATATGATGTAACCACAGGTATAAGTTACATTCTCATTCTTTAGAATTATAGCATCTATTATGAGAGAGTACATATCCTCATAGTCAATTTCAGGGCATATTGAGAAACTTGGTACTTCAAGTCTAGATTTACATCTCATGGATTTATTTTTCTCATTGCGCTTTCTGACAAAACTTCGTTTATGTCCTACAGGATTTACACTTGGTGAGGTTAGCGCTACCAGACCAAATACCTGTCTTGTAGTCAATGAATCTAGTTCTACCTGGATTAATTCTTTATATTTAGATCAATTTGCTCTATATTGACATTTCAATAGAGCGTGGCTCGATATCATCGTGCTCAATGATTCCTTGAGCAACAGTGTATACATCATCAATGTGTGTGGAAAACCTTTCCATCAATTTATATAAACTCTCATAGTACACTGAGATTTCTTTATTCTATGGAATCATATTAAACATCGGAGCATCGTCCAGTAATGATTCATGAACATAAGTATAACAAGAGATAATCTCATGAGATGAATTATCTTCATTGATGATCAATTGAAGTTGTGTCATACATGTCTTTTTATTCCTTGGGCGAGTATTGACCGAACCAAGTGACCTCCCCCGGTTCCTTTTGGGATTCACGACCTCAAACACACCTCCACTAAGAATGGTTTTCAATGTCTTAATCTGTGACATTATGCCCTTTATGGGGACTTTTAACCTTGCAGACACATTTGCAACTTGTATATATATGATCTCGTCACTTTAGAATTTGAGTCTTCTATACTTTGAAGATCAATTTTTCATTTTACTTTACTTTCACGTTACATAGTGAAATGCGGGGATCATAATGAGACATAGTATGAAACTATTCCTGTCGTTCCATTAGAAAATACTTTTTCTTATCTCCCCCTAACGACGGGAAGATTGTCTCATTAGAGTGACAAATTCACTAATTTAGCGAGAAAGAGATCGTCTATCAAAGGTTTCAAATGGCGGATGACTGTTGGAGATTCATATCCAACATAAATACTTAATCGTCTTTAGAAATCCATATGAATGAGTTGTGGGGACGCAATAGGAACATATACTACGTAATCAAATATGCAAAGATATGACTTATCAGGCTTATACCCAGTTACCAATTGGTACGCAAAATATCTGGTTAGCAGGGGTTCATAAACGAATAAGTAAGAGTTGCGTGCAATATTTCATAACCCTGTGCAGAGACAAATATATGAGTGCATATAAATATTGTCTTAGTCACCATCTATATTCTTTTAGATTGTTTCTTCTTTGAGACCTTATTGTATATGCACATTAGGGTACAAGATGCATTACATCGATCTTGATTAAAATGCAGACATCAAATACTTTGATGTAAACTCTCTAGCATTATGAGTTTGGGTGCTCTATATAGGTGGTGAGTCCTCAATCATAATAAATGTGCTAGAAGTTTTGCAAATGCAACATCTTTATGGACAATACGTGCCGAAACATCGACCAAAACTATAAAATACTTGAATGATCCGCATTTAGATTGGTTATGTCCACATGTGTCACCAATTATCAATTATAAGAATGGGATATTATAGTTTGTATCTTTATTATATGCAGGTCTCAATCATACAATTGAACAAGTTTTGAAAAAATTGAGTGATGCATCTTTGAGATATGAATGTATGTAGTGCTCCCAGTACTTTAGAATGCACTAACTGTAATGTAACAACATTAGTTCGACACTATATTGTGCATCAAATTTCTATCTTGTTTTGTGTTTCACTCAAAATAAAAGATGTCCATGTTAATTTCTTATAATATGGACCATCATATCACGACGACCAAAGAATCCAAGCCAGACGTGTCAAAACTTGAACGAGTCAGTGTCCAAAGGTTCTTTGTTGGTCATATCTTATGATTCAATAATCAAAAAGTAGTAAAGTAAAAATACTAGATTGATTCTAAAACGTGCTCTCTTCAACATAAATTAAAGGCATAGTTCTAGTCTCATAATGTACTTCTTAATGATAATCATCAACATGAATATCATCAAACTTAGAAAGGTTCATTTCGCTCTTGGTTCATATTGAGCTTTTATGACTTTAATCAATGTGCCACTAGGCATCAAGACTTTGTCACATATAAATACTAATTCAGTGAATAATTGTCTATTCCTCGACAAATTCTCACATTTTTCAGAGATATTTTTACGAAATACTTTTCATTCTAATATTTTATATTATTTGCTAGATATGTTACATTATATCTTAACAGTATATGATCGAAGAATTCTCAACGCGCTATTTCAGAATCCGTCTCCACAAGAGTACGGAGCCAGTTGTAGGGCGGCGAGTTCTTCCCGAGTCGTGTCTCTCGAGGATGGATGCTATCGGCTTATCGGTTTCTTATTTGCTCTTATT
>BMAC01000146.1:1478297-1492021 GCA_014905375.1 Phtheirospermum japonicum | reverse complement strand
ACAAAATTAAAAACCTAGGACGAACTCTAACCACCCCACACTTAAAACCTAGCAATGACCTCATTGCGTATTTAAGCTAATAAAAGCAGTAAAAATTTGTAGGGAAAAGAAAACGCCCCTATTTCCGAGCTTGTGTCAACATGGTTGTGCAAAAGTCGTCGCCGGGAGCCGAGGTAAGCAACAAGGTATCTACAAGATAAGGCAAGGTGGAGAATTTGCACATAAACAAACTATTTACAAAAACGAAAATATTTTTGAGTTGTTTGAAAAAAAAAATTCAATTTGTTTGGATTTATATATATATATATATATTTTTAATTTGCTTTATATTTTGAGAATGTATTCAAATGAAATTAAAATATATACAAAAACGAAAGCAATTTATTATTTTTTTATTATTTTTTTATTTTTTTATTTTTTTTACAAGAGTCGAGATGAGAAATAAAAGAACATAATTGAAAGATCAACAAAATAACAAACGAAAATAATAAACAAATAAAATAAACAAAAATATTTAACGACGTCTCCTATGTCGGGGATAGAGGGTAGCGTCCTCGTCTTCCTCCTCCTCCTCGTCCTCGTTTTCTCCCTCGCCGCCGTCATCGTCGTTGTCGCCCTTGAACCGACGCATCCGACAAAGGAGCCGGCTATGGAGGCCGCGGAAAGCTCGGTCATTTCTTGCCTACCCCTCGTCGAGCCGGTCGAAACGGGTGTTGAGCTGGTCAAAACGGGAAAACACAACCTGTTGGAAATCGTTCCAACCCATCTCGTGACCCTAGCCGGTGCTCGGGCCTCCGTACTGCGGGATTGCCACTTGGCTCGTGCTTGCTCCGAAATGCGCACCCGAACCGGTGTTCGGGACATCGTCGGCCTCGCCTTGTTCATTGCCCCGGTGGCGTTGGCATCCAGGATTTGGGTTCGCCGGGACTTTCGGCGTTTGGAACACTAACTCCATAACATCGACCCTTCCCATATTGGCCGCCTCGGCCTCGAACCCGAAGTAGCGGGCAAGAACAGTGATCATCGGCCCCATGCCGACTCGGGCGACGCTTCCTCACCTCGTCTTTCGTATCCCTCGAATCTGTCCACGGATCAATGGGAAAAATGGGACCGGATGTCCATTTCATAGGCACCAAAGCACGTAAATCTCGTGCTGAGTGAGGTTGGTGCTTTCATGATTGCCCATCAGGACGTGGGCAAAGAATTTGTAAGCCCCAAGCAGTGCCAAATCGACGATCGCTGATGCCGAGTATCGATCCCGGGTACCACATCCGCCCGTGATACTCCCCCAAAACTCATCCGCATGAAAACTACTCAACTTCGTGTACGAGTACTGTTGGCAGTCAAGCCCAAGCACCTCTTGGAGCACCCCTTGATCGATCCGGTGCTCAATTCCCTCAAAACGGACATTAAAACCCCTGTCATCGGTCTCCTGGTATGTGGTGAAGAACTCGAGCACTAGCTCCCGATAAGCCGGTGCCGGAAAGATGCGAACATTCGGCCGTTCATTGCGTCGATGAAATGAAGCAATCGTGTGCCGAACCCTTCAAAGTCCCCGTTCGCCACCCACTCATCCAAACGCTCGATATTGACAAAGTGCGGGGTAGCAAAATGTCGCCGATATAGATTTTTAAAACGTTCCCCCTCGTATGTGGAGTAGATGGGGAAGGGGGCATCGTAAACTCCGGCGATATTGGGGTTTTGGGGCTCGTTTAAAATGTCATCATCGGAGTGGCCGTCCATGGTAAAAGGTTGAAATAGGAACGAAAGTAGACATATTTTATATTTGAGGGTTTCAAGAATCGAAAGGAACGAACAAGAATGGAAAAACGGGAAAAATTCAAACCAAACGTTCACTGGGGCATTTCGTCGAACACTTGGTGGGCAAGATTTTTGAAGATGAAAACAAATGAAATTGGCTCCCAAATCCTACCTAAAAATGCAATCCAACAATAACAAACTTCCCCAAACGATTGTATAAGCGAATAAACTCGAAGAATTGGTTCAAAAATTGAACGAAAAACCGAGCTATTCCCAAAAGGTTTTGAATGGAGAGAGGTAGAGGACAATGAAAATTCCCGTGCAATTTCCCGGTGGTTGTCGATCGACTCAAATTCCCTTTCTTTTCCCCCCTTTTCTTTTTTTTTTATTTCTTCCGGGTTTTTTTTATTTTTCTCCCGATCGACTGTGTGAGGTGGGGGGGGCAAAGTCGACTGCCTTATATAAAGCCCGCTTGGTTCTGGGCAGTCCGGGCAGTCGATCAACTGCCCCTTGCAGTCGATCGACTACTCTTGTCAAAATCTTAGAAAATTTTAGAATCTAGTCGATTCCACCGTTTAAGTCGATCGTCCTTCCGTCGATCGACTGGCTGTCGATCACCATGTTCCCAGTCAATCGACTGATCTTCCCAAAAAGCTTGAAAGTTGCTGGAATCCAGTGGATTTGAACCTGTCCATCGATTGGGCAGTCGATCGACTACATACCAGTCGATCGACTGCATTCCAGCAGCCAACCTTATTTTCGATCCTCTTTTCTCCCAAGAATCCAGGACTTGAACCTACACAAACCCAAAAAATCAAATTAACACTACTTAAGGTTAGAATGTACACAAACTTAAAAGAAAAACAAGAAAGGCTTAGAAGGTCGTGGGTTGCCTTCCACGGAGCGCGTTTGGTTAACGTCATTCGCTCGATGATCCTGGTTCAACGATCAAGATCTCATCGGGGTCAAGTCACTCAGGTTCTCCTCCTCTACGATCACTGGCTCGAGAGATTTTGTTTGCAACATGCCATGCCGGTAAGGTTTGACTCGGGCTCCATTCACTTGGAATCGCTCGTCCGTCTTTGGGTCGATTAACGTTACGGCTCCAAATGGGGATATCTTCTCGATTTTGAAAGGCCCGCTCCATTTGGACATAAGTTTCCCGGGAAACATGGCAAGGCGAGTGTTATAAAGGAGTACTTGCATTCCCTCCTCCAACTCTTTCGGTACAAGCTTCTTATCGTGGAGTAGCTTCGTTTTTTCCTTGTACAAACGGGCACTATCAAGCTTCAAAAGAAATGCCAAACAAAAGCTTCAACAACTAGCTAATGAAGATCTAACAATTAACTAAACTAGAGCTAATTAACTAATTACTAGAATTTAGATTTGATCAAAAGAAAAGGAAAACATGTAAAAGGATGGAAGGAGCTCTCCCTGGGGAAGAAAGGTCCTTGCTGCAAGTTGCGTTGATTGGAAAAGACGTCTGCGTACTTAATCCTCAAAAAAATCTGCTTTTCAGTCGATCGACTGCAAAAGGAGTCGATCAACTGGCAGTCGATCGGTCATGTTGGCAGTTGATCGACTGCGTTGTCCAAAACGGCCAAAGTCCCTGGAATGAAGTCGATCGACTAGAAAGGCAGTCGATCGACTGCACTTCCAGTCGGTCGACTGGATTGCTGCACTCGGCTCGATTTCTCGTTCTTTTTATGTCCGCCGGTTTATCGAGCCTCGTCCGTTGCGCTTCCTTGCTTGTCCGTCCATTCCCGAGTCGAGTGAAAATGATCCCAAACGAGCGCAGGCCCCGCTTGGACGTCCTACGACCAGGAGAAAAACGAAAGAGTGAAAAATTACGAAAACTAATAAAAAAAAGTACAAAAACTAAGATAGCCTATAAATAACTAAAAACGGCAAACTCGACTCCTAAAACACCTTAAAGCAAGCGAAACACACGTAACGTGATACAAAAACGGTAACAAAAATATGTACAAAAATATGCAAATCAGTATACTCCTGAACCTTGTATGTGAATGCGTGGTAAGTAAACTCAATTACATTCAATACTTCAGAATGAAATGCAAAATTTACCAATATGCCAAAAATAAATAAATCAGGCCACATCAAATAAATCTAACTCAAAATAGAATTTAAGACTAAACAGAATAGTCAAATATGAATGATTGATTATACTTTCACAAGTTCTTTGTAAATTAAGAAACAAACAAGTTTCATCAATCAAAATAGAGGATATCCATTGACTAAGCAAGGTTATTGGGAGAATCTCCATGAGTTCTACCATGACCAATAAATATCACAAGCTCTTACATATCTTACCTTGTGGTTCATTCTTCCCACATAGGTAGGGATCAATATGTCTCTTCCCCTTTACTTTGAGGTTATTTCCACTATTCATATCGATCCTAGTTAGCCTCAATAAATTTACTTATCAGAGGTCTAACATTGGTATTGTGAAAAATAATGTCATGTCTCTCAATGACTTATTATCATAATTAATATTATACAAGTGAATCAGTATGTTTGCTCAAGTGGAAGAAAATAGAGTTAGATCGTATCTCTCAATTACTTATTGTCATTTAAAATGATTTTCTTTTTCATATATGGTAAGACATGTTTTTAGTCGCAATATATCAAAGTCATTGACCCTTTTTAGCACGCAAACAAATTCTTTTCACTAAACTCTTAGGCTTGGAAGTAGTGTTTCATAAAATTTTCAAAATATTCATTTAGAGCACATACCAAAATTCATTGAAAGTTTGTAACTAGATATACTTCCAATATAAGATTGGGTTCAATATGAATTCTCAAATTCATTAGAGAATTAAATTTGATTTAGTTTGACAATTATTTGTCAGTTAGGGGTTGGTGGATGATATTATTGTGGAATTGTAGTTCTTGTAGTTTTCACATCAAATCAATGATAGTAGTACTCAATTATTTTGAGTATATTAAATTGTATTTAGATTGAGTTAGTTCAATCAATTTTTTTAGATAATGGATTTGAAGAATATATGTCATAATCTTTCTTTGATATTATGTGAATATACATTATCACATGACTTATTTACACAATTCTCTATCGTTCATGAACTTTCATTATCATGAAAATATGCAAATGTACAATCAATAATACATATATTGAAAGTAGCATATAAAATTTACTTGAATAGAATTACAACATATATGAATGTATCAATTCATCAAGTTCATTAACATATGGAAAAATCATGATCAATCTCTCATCTGATGATGTAAATAACTTTATTTACGATTTCTAAATAAGAAATCATTTAAAATCATAAGTAATAATATATTATGTACACTACGAATATCATTAAAGTATTGCAAAATTTCATAACATTATGCATATAATTATAGGTAACATATATACATATACATGCTTTGTATAAAAATTCACAATAATATAAAACATGCCATATATCCATATAAATAAATATTTATTATTCATATATAATAAAGAATAGGGTAATTTGAGTTACCTTGGAGGAAAGACACAATTCTTTCTTAATTTTATTTTTGCAATAGGTTTGTACGCGAAATGTTTCTGATGACACGAACCTTAAAACCCGATCTCCACCATACAAACTTAACCAAAATGTCTTTTGAACATTATCCAAAATTCAACTTCATCCAATGGTTAGATTGTGCGTAATTTAATTTTTAAAAGAAACTGGGCAGACAATTTCGGGAAACAGGATTAGCTCTGTTCGAAATTCCTTATCAAATTCTTCAGACCTCATAATCAGATCACCACCATTCAGATTGAACGCATATATGTTTGGAGTAATATATCCATGATTTGTCTTGATCCAACGGTTGAATTGTGAGAAATATTTTTTTTTAAAACACTGCACAAAAAAATTCAAAAACAAGATCTACTTTGTTCGAAATTTTATATATATTTCCACGTATCTCTGAAACTTAAATCAAAAGGTTTTGAAGGTGCTGTAAAAATTGGAATACGATCCAACGGTTGAAACATGAAAAAACGATTTTTCAAATTTATAGCGCGGTTAGATTTTCGATGTATGAAAATTGTATAATTGTTGCTTTGGTTATGGAGGCTTAATCTCGATTACTCTCAATATATTAGAGTTTCGTGCTGATAACGTGTAAAGGGAAAAGAATAAATGAAGAACACATAAAAGAGACGAAGGAAACGATATTATTCATCAAATACTCCGTGTATATAGGGTATTAAATACATATTTTCATAATACATAAAGATAACAAATACTTAAATTATCCTACATCAGTTATTTATTGACGAATGGACATTAGTTGTTTTTTTTCTTCAACAAAGCTTTATTTTTAATGGCCTTTTTCACTTTCAATAACCTAAAAATAAAATTGCAAAATGAAAGCTCGTGGAGTGAATTAAATCCAAACGAAGTTATATATGCCAATTTTCCCATCTCCCCGTAAAATAAAATGAAGCACCATCAATTCCATTTTCAAATAAAGCATTTTTTCTAAGAAGAAAAAGAATACGGAAACAAATATGTTTTGAATGCGGAGGATGGAAGTACGAAACTATTTCTGTTTATAACTTGTGATGTCATTTTTTCATTAACTAAGTGTTATATGCAGTGCTTCATTTTTTTGAATCAATGGAGCTTCTAGAACAAAATTAAACTTATAAAGCTAATCAATTTTCTTGAAGTTCAATTTTAAAAATAATTATTAAAAAAATGTCGATAAGCGCTTCATATGACAAGTGTTCAGAAGTCTAGCTACTCATTAACATTAATCATAATTATTAACCATTTTTAACTTTATAATTTTTGCAATAATAACCATATCAAAGTACTAAAAGAGATAATAATAATAAAAAAAATCTACCCTATATTACTAATTCAGGGTACAACTTGAATATTATGCTTCCATGTAAGTTTTTATAAATTTATGCTTTCACGTAGTTTCATATGAAATATTCTTAGATATATGTGTCTGTGTGAATTTATATTTAATTTTCATGTTATTATTCTTTATCTTACAATTTTATCTCTCTCCTCTCCAATTCTCCACCTCCTATGTTTTAGATAGAACCAGTTTTTTTCACCAATAATCCCATATTCAGGTAGAATTCGACCGATTTCTCACAAATCGAGCATATACCTTTGTTTTTCTTACCAGTACTTACACAAAATTGATGTGTTTTCACGCATTTATATTTATTTTTAAATATTTATATTTATTTTTTTTATTACTGTTTTTTCTCTTATCCACTCCTCTACGCAAAATTGATGAAATGACATGTTTTCTTTTCTACTGACTCTCTTCTCCCCGCCTTTTCCTTTTCACCAATATCTTTATTTTTCACTAATATGTTTCTTTTTCGAAATCGAGATAACTAAGTAAAACTGATGAAATACGTGTTTTACCGACTCCCTATCAAGATAACTACGCAAATTGATTAGATAGCATATTTTCCTTTTTACGATTCCTTCTCTCCCAAGCTTTCTCATCTAAAATCAAGATAACTACGCAAATTGATTAGATGTCATATTTTCTTTTTTAAGACTCCTTACGCAAATTGATTAGATGTCTTTTTTTTTTTTAACGACTCCTTCCCTCCCAAGCTTTCTCATCAACCGAACTGTGCATTGATGAGATGACACATTGTTACGATATATGTTTTTTTTTTCTCGAAATGTAACTACGCATGAATGATGAGATGTTATATTTTCTAAATAATAAGAAAAAATTAATTTTCATAAAAGCTATCATTTAAAAGTTTCTTACTAATTTGTGATATTTTTGTTTCAATTTATATTATCTGATACGATATTGATTAATGTTAGTAAATGTTTCTAGATATTCTTACAAAATTTTAACATTTTATTATATACTATTGTACATTTCAATATTATTCGTTGTTTTCTATTGTGTTTTATAAACTATAATTTTTGTTTGATACTTGTTGGATCTTATACTTTATTTGTTGAGATTATATATTTAAATTATATTTTTGAGGAAAAAAATATTATTTTTATACTAAAAATAACTCACAAGAAATATATAATTATTTTTTAATATTAAAATAACATGTTCAAATAGGTCACACATTATACAATGCTATTTACGCTACGTGATATTGGGATAAAACACGCGTGATACGTATTTTAAAACCATGGTTTTTATATATTCTAATCTATTTTATATCTTAGTTCTTTTTAAAATCTTATAAGTTATCGAAAATGAGTTGTGGTGATTGTTGAACCTTTCACAGAGTCAAAGAGTACTTTTCCTCAAATATTTGTATTTTATTTTTTATTTCATGAATTACAAATGAAATAAACTTTCGCTTTTTTTGTTGAAATTATTTTTTAAGTCTTTCTGTGTGCATGTGGTTTTCAATTTTGATGAGATTTTCTAAAAATTTGAAAATGCACGATTGTTCTGTGTAATTTAGGATTTATTCCATAAACCTCAAATAACTATCCATATGAAATTGATCTTTATTTTCAGAATTCATAATGGTCCGTAATTCAATTTTTTTTTTCATTTTTCATTTGTCCTCGTTATATTCCCCACCAAATTATAGTGCTTATCTAAATTCTTATAACATATTGATTTCTTATATCACAGGTTAGCTAACTAATTTTGAAGGTGCAACATATATTTATTAATTTGTTGATATTATTTACAAGATAAAAATGCATGATACATTTAGAATTTTTGGAGTTATTGCAATGGGTCTCAAATTGTATTCTGATATGATATTACAACATTTTGAGATTCTCTATGTTTTCAATTTTTTTTCTTTTTCAACTTATTTGAATATGTGTAATTTTCTTTATTATTTGCAAAATATGATTTTATTTTGAATAAAATTTGTTGTATATATTATGAAATCTAACATACCCTCACCGTTATTTTTCATTAAATATTTCAAATAATATAGTTTTAGAAAAAAGTATATTCCCTCCTCTATTTTTTTTCATTTTTTGTTTTTGTTTTTATTTTTCACTATAAAATATTTATCATTTTGCAACATTATTTGGTTTAGTATTAAAAAGATATTTTATTATATTAACATTATTCAACAAATAAATACTCAAATTCCGTCTGTGTCACCAATTTTTAGAAATCGTCAGCTTTATGTTGAATATCAAGAGTAAAAATAGAAAATAATTGAAATACTCTATTATGACGAAAATGTTTGAAATACTCTATTATGACAAAGCCGATAAATATGTAAAGAGAGTTAATAATATACTTTATAAAAAAAACTACGATGTGTACATTAAATAATATATTTTAATTATTATTATTCATTTACTTTTAAAACTTATGTATTTTTAATACAACTTAAAATTATAATGTATGTATATAGATAGATATTCTACACATATGCCTGTATTTCACACTGACATTACGCTAGTTAATAATTAATGGTAGTGTGGTCCATCATCAATTGACATGATGTAAGCAAATCAAGGTCCCGTGCACATTATAGTCAGGCAGATAAGAAATAAACTAGAAAAAAAAAAAAAAAGATGGAAAAGTCCAGGGACGGATCTACCTTTATACTTGAGGGGGTCATGGTTCCCCCCAAAAAAATTTCAAAACCATAATACTATTTATGATTTTTTGTTATTTTTAGTTATATATATATATTGGCTTCCAAAAACTTACAAACTGGAAGTTTGGTCTAGTGGTTTCTGTTCTTATTCTCTTCTCAAGTGGTTCATGGTTCAACTCTTGCTCTTACCATTTTTTCCTTCTCTTTTCTTTCTTGTTTTTCTATATTTTTTTATCTCTCTTTTTATATTCCTCTTTACCATTTATTTCTTTTTAGTTTCCTTCTTTTTTCTTTCTCTTTATCTCTTGTTTTCTATATTTTTTTTATCTTTCTATTATTTTCCTCTTTCTCATTTGTTTCTTTTTAGTTTCCTTTTTTTTATTTTTTATTTTTATCTACTTTCACATATTCTTTATCCTTCATTTCCCTTTCATTTTATTTTCTTCTTTCTCATTAATTAAACTTAAAAACAAAAATATAGAATTAAGAATAACACCACTCTCTCTTTATTTTATTTTTCTATTTCTTGTTATTTACCTTAAAAAATAACAATATAAAACTTAAAAAAATATCACTCATTTCTGTTTTTTTTTCATCACCTTTTCTTTTTTTCTTTCCATATTTTTACAAACTAATGGTACCAACTTGGAAGTAAAAATATATATTTCTTATTTTCCGTCACCCCTCTCTAGCTCTTTTTTATTCATTCATATTTTTTATTTCATATTCTCTCTAATTTATCGTAACACCAAAAAGGTTAAAAATATAGTTTTTTTTCCTTGATATAACACGAGCCGATTCTCGCCATTTCACTAAATTATTTTTGTATTTTAATAAGTGGCCTCCCCAAACTAAGAATTCTGAATCCGCCCCTGGAAAAGTCAATAGGTTTTTTTTACTGTTATTTGATCCAAAATTAGGGTATATTTTGCGATTCCCAAAAAAAAGACACATTATTTTTATAATTGAATTACTATATTAAATCGGTACAACTTTAGAACAACCTATGAAATGAATTTGTGATATTACGTACATTTGTAGTTTGTACATCTGTATATTTATAGGGAAAAAATGTACTATACTTGAAAAGGGAAAGGACATTTGCAAACCAATTCGATTTCCCTTGATAATGTACATATTGAGTACATTAATATTATTAACCGTCATCTCGTATAATTATATTATTTTTTTTGAAAATTACAAAATATGCTTTTCTATTTTTAATTCTTCTTTTTATTGAATAGCGACTAAATCATTTTTTTTTTACATCTTGATATCATTGGGAGTTGAAACGTTTTTTTTCAAAAAAATCATCACAGAGAGAGAGAGAGGCGAGCGGATTTTTCAAAACAATGGAAATGTTTTTCAAAATCATCTTGATATTTTTGCAAAATAATGGAAATATTTTAGTGAGAGAGGCAAGCATGCAAATTTACTCATCCAATCAGTTAAATCTATTTTTCAAAACAAATTCTAATAAATTTCTAGGATTTTCGATACGAAATTTCGCTCGAAGTCGTTGTTGTTCTTTTCCGCTGTGAGATTTTTGATTTAAAATTATGCGGTTACTATTACGATTTCTTCGATCTGAACTTTTTATGACGGTTTTTGTTCGGTCATTGCATATGAAAGGGCGGAAATCATTCCATTCTTTCGCAAAATAATTTCAGATCTAAGTCAAATTTTAAAATTTTTAGAGATGGCTTGAAAAAAGAGATATAGAGTGAAGAAGTTGATGAAAATCCAAAGGAAACGCAAACAAAGTGTAATTTTCTGATCGGTGATTCCAGGGAGAAATCATTGAAGAATATGATTATAAAATGAGACTTTATCTAGCGATGGATTCGTGTCCTAATAAATATGCAAAACAACCAAAAAATAGGAAGGTTGGCTTTGTAAATTCTAATTCTGATTTTAGCCCCGTTAAAGCAATAGTTTAATCTGGAAAAGAAGAAAAAAAAAGAAAGATGAAAAAGATGGTGAAAGTTTCTTATGGAGGTTTGATTTCTTTCCCTGTTTCTAGTTTATTTATGTGGTGTTCCAAGTTATTTTTATGATGTCGTGTTTCTTTCATTGTTGATGTTTTTATTCCTTTTGTTTGTGTCAATTTGGTTTTGTTTGTGTGTTGTATCTTTGTTATTTCCATGTTGTTTCTCTGCGTTGCATTTGTTTGTGTTTCTATGTGTGTTTCTTTTTTGTTGTTGCTGTAATTTTTTTACTTGTGTCAATCGGCGTGTGTTGTCTCTGGATTATTTTCTTTCATGCATTGTGTTGTTTTTGTGTTTTTATTTTCTGTTCTAAGTTATTTCTATGATGCATGTGCGGTTTTCTGAGTTACATGTGTGTTTTATTTGTATGATGTTTATTTTTTGTGCTTCTAGTTCTCTTTCTAGTTGTGTTAATTAGTATGTGGATAATTCTTTAATGAAATGTTTTTTGTTTCTTTTTGTGTTGTTTATTGGAGGTAGTGTTTGCTATTAAATCGAGAAGTTAGTACATAGCTCACGTGAGTATTGAGTAAAGTCCTGGACTCATTGTAAATTTTGAAAAGACATTTTCCTCCTTCACAGTTAGATCGGTTCACGAACACATGCTTTAGGTATTTTCGGGTTGTTCGTGAAATCGATATTCAACTTCAACTTCTTCATTTCTTGTTGTTGAGACAAGTCATGAGTGAGATGAAAGGTGAGTTGTCGATTCTTGTAAGTGGAGAGGTACAGAGGTTTGTATTGGCTGAACTTGGCATCGTGACTGGTTTTGAATATTATCGACGAGAGACCTCTAGTTACCGCTAATATGAAGGGTTCACCAATCTATTAGAAGCATTATACAAATAAGGTGAAGTTCAACCGGTTGAGTATTGAGAGTCTTTCCTTGGACACTAACGGGTCTAATGATGATGCATTGAAAGTGGGGTTGCTTTATTTTTTATATTTTGGGAAAATCCTCATATAATATACTTAGATCATACTCAATTCTCAAATGACCCTTTAACATTATTTCTTCCCATTAAATCAAAGTTATAATATAAAATATCAAAAATACCCCACCACTCAAAAACATTAAATTATAATTGTATTTTTCAACCCTAACTCAATTTCCGTCCCTTTCTTCATTATGTTGCTTCCGTAATCAGAATCGTCCAGCACCCTTTTTTCGGCAGAGACGAGCGGCGATGGAGTCGGCGTTCAGGCGACGCTCTATCTCCAAAAGTTGGGGATCGGCCAGCACCCTCTCCTTCGACCGATCGACGACTGGCAAATATCTGGCAAGGTGGCGGTGTTAGAAGAGTTTTCGTGGTGTTGAAATATATCAACGGGTTCATAGCTTGGTATTATCGGAATTCGATTCAATTGAAGGATTCAATGTGTTTGTAGATTTGAAAAGTAAAGGAAAATGAAAATAAAGCAATTAAACTAACTAAACTAATCTAAGAAATGAAATTGCATATTGGTCGGATGCCTCGTCGTATGCCTCAATATGTAAATGCAAGCAAGTAATGCAAATAAGCAAAAAAAAAAGCATTGTTTCACCAAGTACAAGCATGCATGCACAAGGTACAACTATGCATAAAATCCTAAATAATGCAAATTAGCAAAAATTGAAAGTATGGATAAAAAGAACAATGAAAGTTGGCATGAAAATTTAAAACTTTATGAAAAATAACAAGAAAAAAAGAGTAGATCTAAGATTCAACCTAAAACTATGAATGAAAATTAAATTGCAAATAAAGCATATGAAAAACGCAAAATCAAGACGATCCAAGACCCGATCTATGATCTAGACGTGTCACTCATATAGATTCCATAGCCAGTTCTTAAGATCTAACATGAATTCAAGGTGATAAGACAAAAAGCCTGAAATGAAGAAAAATGCATGAAACATATAAAATTACGTGAAATTAAACGATCTAGGCCTCAATCTATGATCTAGTTCTGTCACTCAACTAGATTCAATGGATGATTCACAAGATCAAGCAACAATTCTAATAGATAAGGTAAAAAGCATAAAACAAATGAAGAACAAAGCATGTAATTAAAAGAAAGTTTACTAAAATTAAATGGAGAATCTAAAGGCTTGATTGAAATTGTAAGGAATTAAAAATCCAAGGGAGTACTTGAATTCTTCTTGAGCTTACAAATCCAAGACAAAACTTGAAATTAAATCTAGAGAGAGAAAATAATCTCAAACCCAAGCTTGGGTTGGGAGGAGGTGATTTTACAAAATGAGTGAGGTTCTATTTATACAAATTAATTAGGGGTAAATGGGTCAATTATGCCATATGAGCTTGGATTTCCATGTTTTGACCAAATTTGACCCAAAATGGTCAAAATAGACCATTTTGGTCGAATGGGCTCGGTATGGTTCGGTATGGCTCGGGTGCTGGGCGAGATGGCTC
>BMAC01000146.1:1460581-1472179 GCA_014905375.1 Phtheirospermum japonicum | reverse complement strand
CTTTGGCTCGGGAGGTAGGGTAGGAGAAATCACCGAGATAGTCGAATGACAAGGCCCACATGAGGAGTAACAACCGGATTATGAGTCATTGTGGGCAAAAGATGGCATAGCAAAATCGGGTACCACATGATGTCCATGACCCCCATACACGTCCTCCGAAAGAGGCGTCGGAATATTGAACGAGTAGAATGAAGGCCAAGATTCACTACAAAAAAATCCGGCAATCCTGACGGCCAAATCCGTCAGGATTCCGTCAGTATATCAAATACTGACGGCCTCCTGACGGATTATGGCCGCCAGTATATTTGCGGTCAGGATTGTAGCATCCTGACGGTATTTATAACCCGCCAGGAATGTCGGCGGTTTCGTTGACGGCTTGTACCGCCAGGAAATGCCCGCCAGTATTCCTGTCGGGTTGTACCCGCCAGGAATATCTGATGCTTTCCTGGCGGCTAGACTGTCACCATTCCTGGCGGGTTACCCGCCAGGATTTACTGGCGGGTACCGCCGCCAGTATTTACTGGAGGATTTGGGCCGTCAGGATTTACTGGCGTTGTTCCCGCTAGGATTTACTGGAGGGCCAGCCGCTAGCATTAATAAACAAATGAAATAATTAATTTTAATTAAATTAATATAATTAAAACAAATTTTAGATAAAATTTAATTAATTAATAATTAAATTAAAAATAATAGACAAATAAAATTTTAGAGATAATTCAAAATAAATAATCCACTAATAAAAAAATGAAAACAAATCATTTCAATAACCAAAAATCGTTTAATCAGTCGAATGTATAAAAATATAACTATCCATCTAAATCTCCACCATCTGGACTACGGGGAGGCCGACGAGCCATGGCCGAGCAACAGCTTCTTCAATCTGTTGTTGGAGCCTCAACTGGGAACGCTCCTGCTCCTCACGGATCCGCTGAATCTCCAGTGCCTGCTCGTCGCAGATCCGCTGAAGCTGCTCAAGCTGCTCCTGCTGGACTGCACCTGAGTCTGGAGCCTATGAACATCGGCGGTGGAGGTGGAAGAAGTGCTGCAGCCCTTCTGAGTCTTCCCAAAGCATCCAAGGCCATAGCGTCGACCCTTCCTATTCCCGACGACCTGTAGGTAGACCTCGTTCGGGTCTACCTGAGGGCTGCTATCATCAGACGACTTGGCATGCTGACGGGTCCTTATGCTCGCGGCCATGACCGCCAGGAAATTCGCCAGCATAATATTCCGTCAGCATTCCTGGCGGCTTTTTGGCCGCCAGGAAATCCGCCAGTAATGCCGGATTTTTTTGTAGTGATTTGGTATCATGACTCCACACCATGCACATCCCAAAAAAGGTTTGTTAACATCCCCCATAGTACGGATGTGGGGGCCACTTGCGATAGTGGAGCCAAACACCTAATATGGATCGTGCTTAGGGATACTAATTGTGGCACCAATTGGAGCATGATTGAAATTAGAGATTCGAGAATCGCCATACAGGCCAGGATTCGGATTTCCACCACCCACATTTCAACTTGGATACATATTCGGCATAGGATTGACATTATAAACGGGGGGGACTCCATACGGGCTGGGATTTGAGTTCGGCATATTAGGAAAATTTTGAGGAGCACCATAGCCATACGGATCGGAAATCGGTGCTTGCACGTTCGGATAGGAATTCAGAGCTCCATAACCACCTAAGGAACCATTCATGCCCGAGAAACCATTAAACCCGACATGGTTTGCACCATGCCCTCCCATTCCGGGTTGCCCATATCTATCCACCATTGGCAACGTGGTTTGCACCATGCTCAACCACATTTCCAAGGCCATTATACAACATCTCATTCCCGACATGGTTTGCACCATGCCCTTCCATGTCGGGAATGTATCTACAATAGCTACAATTACCTAACATATTTAAAAAAAACGTCAAATAACAAAGCAAGCTAAAAACAAAATAAAACTACAAGAAAATCGAAAGCCTTAACCAAGCCGAGTCACAACGGCTCCATTTTTTTAGAAGAGTTTTCGTGGTGTTGAAATATATCAACGGGTTCATGGCTTGGTATTATCGGAATTCGATTCAATTGGAGGATTCAATGTGTTTGTAGATTTTAAAAGTAAAGGAAAATGAAAATAAAGCAATTAAACTAACTAAACTAAGCAAATAAATGAAATTACATATTGGTCAGATGCCTCGTCGTATGCCTCAATATGTAAATGCAAGCAAGTAATGCAAATAAACAAGAAAAAGCATTGTTTCACCAAGTACAAGCATGCATGCACAAGGTACAACTATGCATAAAATCCTAAATAATGTAAATTAGCAAAAAATGAAAGCATGGATAGAAAGAGCAATGAAAGTTGACAGGAAAGTTTAAAACTTTATGAAAAATAACAAGCAACAAAGAGTAGATCCAATATTCAACCTAAAACTATGCATGAAAATTAAATTGCAAATAAAGCATATGAAAAACTCAAAATCAAGACGATCCAAGACCCGATCTATGATCTAGACGTGTCACTCAACTAGATTCCATGGATGATTTACAAGATCAAACAACAACTCTAATAGCTAAGGCAAAAAGCATAAAACAAATGAAGAACAAAGCATAAAATTAAAAGAAAGCTTCCTAAAATTAAATGGAGAATCCAAAAGCTTGATTGAAATTGCAAGGAAATTAAAAATCCAAGGGAGTACTTAAACCCTTCTTGAGCTTAAAAACCCAAGGCAAAGCTTGAGATTAAATCTAGAGAGAGAAAATAATCCCAAACCCAAGCTTGGGTTGGGAGGAGGTGATTTTACAAAATGAGAGTGAGGTTCTATTTATAAAAGTTAATTAGGGTAAATGGGTCAATTATGCCATATGAGACTTGATCTCCATGTTTTGACCAAATTTGACCCAAAATGGTCAAAATAGACCATTTGGGTCGAATGGGCTCGGTATGGTTCGGTATGGATCGGGTGCTGGGCGAGATGGCTGGGGGCTGGGTGGAAATGGCCGACCAATGTCGGCATCTCTCGGCAGGAGCGTGCGGGCATGGCCGAGAGGGCTCGGCAGGCGTGGCGCACAGGCGTCGGCAGCACTCGGCAGGTGCGCGTGCGGCTCGACAGGCGTGGCTCGCAGTCGATCGACTGGCACGATAGTCGATCGACAGCTCTCGGCAGGATGGGCGTGGGCAGAACACTCTACGGAGCAGTCGACTCAACTCTTAGCAATCGATCGACAGCTGTCGGCAGTCGATCGGCAGAGCTCGGCGCTCTCGGAAGGTGCGTGCGGGACTGGGCGGGCGTGGCCGGCAGCCCTCGGCAGCTGCTGAGTAGCTGTGTGCGGGACTCGCCTTGGCTCGAACCAAATCGAGCCAAGGGCTAATTTTCACCTTCTTTTTTCCTTCTTGTCAAAACCTAACAAAAATAACACCCATCAACAAATTAATTGAACTCATTTAACCATTTTAAGTATAAAATCAACAAGAAACACACAAAAAAAACAACAAATCGAGAAAACAAGCGAATAACCTAACGAGACTCGATTAAAAACTACTAAAATCAACATAAAACTCTAATTAGAAATATGAGAAAAACACCACAATTACATGCAAAATAGGCGGACGGCGATGACAAGTCGGGCAGCGGCGTTCGGATGGGGAGGTGACTTGGCTGCGCTGAAGTACGGCCTCGGTGAGGCGGTGGCTCGATGGACTAGTTCATCGTGATAGACAATAGGAAATCGGCGACAGTATACAGGCCGACTTGACTCGACGGCCGTCGTTGGCAAGGGATTCAGCGGCTGCGGTAGTGACGATGTACTGGTGGCAGCGGTGGCGCTCGAACGCGACTATGGGGTTGACCGAGAGTGGCTACCGAAAGATAAATCGGGCAGCGGTGTTCGGCTGGGGAGACGACTCGGTTGCCCTGAAGTACGGCCTCGGTGA
Source organism: Phtheirospermum japonicum (assembly GCA_014905375.1). NCBI lineage: Eukaryota > Viridiplantae > Streptophyta > Magnoliopsida > Lamiales > Orobanchaceae > Phtheirospermum > Phtheirospermum japonicum. The sequence continues at coordinate 1,468,255 of BMAC01000146.1, read as the reverse complement.
GGCGGTGGCTCGACGGACTGGTTCATCATGACGGACAATAACAAATCGGCGATGGGCTTCAGGCCGACTTTACTTGACGGCCGGTGTTTGGGAAGGTTTCACATTTGGCAGTGGCAGAGGCGACGGATTCTTCGGCTCCATGGCGTGGATGCTAGATTCGCCCAACTCTTGATATAATTGTTTGCACAAATATACAATGGGCTAACAAATAAATCGTTTGTCCATTGCAGCATGGAACAAGTGAAAGACATCGGTTGGAAGTTTTGGTTGTTACAGGGCATTCTTAGAGTAGTCATGTAGTTTGACTAGATGATGAAAAATTAGAAATACTATTGACTTTGCACAAATTATTTTTAAAAATATACTAAGGAGACTGCTTCTCTTGCTTTCCTCTCCAGGTTCTGATTTTAGGTGGTTGTTTGAAGAGCAACAATGTGTTTTTGCTTCTTACGGTGAACCCTATTAAATTAGTTAGAGATGTTCAAGTTCTCAAAGCAATTTATGCAAGGTAGTTTGTAATTTTCAAAAATTTTGTGAAGTAATACGCAATTTATATAAAGTAGTACCTAATTTATCAAAAAACTATGCGAAATAGTATGTAATTTTCCAAAAAATATGCGAAGTAGTGTGCAATTTTCCAAAATCTAAATAGTTTTGGATTTTTAAAGAATAATTTTGAAATTTACACGAGTAGTTCTGAATTTACACGAGTAGTTCTGAATTTACATGAGTAGTTCGTCAATTTACATGAGTAGTTTGTCAATTTACACGAGTAGTTCTGAATTTACATGAGTAGTTCGTCAATTTACATGAGTAGTTTTGAATTTACACGAGTAGTTCTGAATTTACATGAGTAGTTCTGAAATTTACACGAGTAGTTTTGAATTTACACGAGTAGTTCTGAATTTACATGAGTAGTTCTGAAATTTACACGAGTAGTTATGAATTTACACGAGTAGTTCTGAATTTACACGAGTATTTCTTAATGTACATGAGTAGTTGTGAATTTTACACGGGTAGTTCTGAATTTTTGAAGAATAAAATAAAATAGTTATACAGGGTAATTTAGTACTCTTATATAATTTTTGGATTAAATGGGAAGTTGAGATTTCAATGGCCTATTTGGGAAAAAAAATATTTCACTAATGGTCTATATGGGAATTTTCCCTTTTGTTTTATCTATTTACTACTACTTCAATTGATGCGCATGCTGTGAATGCACATTTTCTCCATTTTCTTGATGATAGCCATGCCGATACTTACTTATGGGGAACGGATTTCATCAACATCACGATAAATGCTCTGAGGGATAGTTCGTTGTTTGATCGAAAAGGTAAAGCTCTTGTGGATGAGAAAGGTTCTGGTGATGAGAATGTGATGTGAAGTGGAGTAAATTTTATCGATTTTTAGGATTTTCTTTGGCTCCGCATTTAATGTTTTTTTATTATTGTTGAGAGGCTATTGTCTAGATTTGCAGCAATGTCCCTCGAATTCCGAACTGAACTTTTTCGGACACTGGAATGAGTTAGATACTTTGCAAAGAAGATTTTCAACGTGTTGCTCAACAGGTAGTTATTCGAGTTGTTTCGGGGTTTCATTATTGTTTCTTAATTATGCATAACATTTTTATATTTGTTTTTTTTTTGTTTCATCATTATTTCATTAAGTATTTCTTAGTTATGCATATCATTTTCATGTTTGTTTCTTTTTTGCTTCATAATTGTTTCATTTATGTTTCCTAGTTATGCATAACATTTTTATGTCTTTTTTTTTTTTGATTTCATAATTGTTTCACTATTATTTCTTAGTTATGTATAACATTTTCATGTCGATTTCTTTTTGGTTTCATAATTGTTTCTTTATTATTTCTTAGTTACTTTTAGCCTCGTGTCTTTGTGATGGCACTGATTTTATTTTTTTTTGTGTGTGTGTTTTGTTTGTAGTTGAGATTGGGAAATATTGTTCCAACAAATTACGAGATATCGAGGTATGGCCTTGATAGGTTTTCTAATGTTGAGGAAAGTAGTAAGCTTCCTTTTCGTCCGCAGCATAAGACGAAGTCTTCTTCTACTAGTACTTCATCGAAGGCTTTTGATTAAAAGCTCAGTCTTGTGGTCTCGAAGCAGGAGAAGCTATCTCAGAATGAAACTATGGATGTCACTGTAGGTAAAAATGAAACTTTTACCTGTCAATTTCTCTAACGATTGGTTTCTAACTACGCAGGGCCAAAAATTCAGAGTGAATGCAAAAATCGCAGACATCAAAATGCGAAGGGGTTGGTATTACAAATCGTGTTGAATGTGCACATTCAGAGTGGATGATGGGAGAGACAATTTTGTCTGTGCTCGACATGGTTTTACAATGCCAAAGCTCATGTGAGTTCCATAAATAAATTTATCGCATTTTCTAATAATATGACTTCATTGCGGAACACACAAGGTGTAAATTAGCAATCAAATTTACAGGATTTTTAATGTCTGCATAGACAGATATGATAGTTAATTAAAGTTTTTATCTTTCTTTCCCACGGCTGCCAATGCTCTATCTCAATATTCTTGAAAAGAAAAAAAATTACTTTCTATTTCTACATTACATTAGCTATTTTGTGTGACATGATCTATAAATTTGTGCTCCAACTACATTGGAAAAAAACTCAAACCCATTGTCGAATCGTACTCGGTACTTTTTTTTTTCTCCAATTGTTTCCTTTGTGACCAAAAGATTTCTTCCACTTTCATATTTTTACGGTTTAGCTTATTATGGCCGACCAATACAAATATGCATTTATGTACACCTTATCTTATACTACAGATTATCTATCAGAAAATAATTCATCACATATTGCAATCTACCATTTCGACTTACAAAATTCTCACCCTTGGTTTCATTATTAAATCAACACTATACGACTAAATTTTACTCTTCAAGATGAAACTGGAAAACTAGAAGCGGTTGTTGTTTGGTGCACTAGCTGAGAAACTATCTGGATACCAACTTACAAGCTCGATTATTTAAATAGAAGTGCAAAATGATCGGCTACCTGAGGAATTGAAAGCAATTATCAAAGTGGAATATGTTTTCACCGTTGGTTTAACTGATCAGGCATGTGATCAATTCCTTTTGAACTACAAAGTTTTTACCTTCTCATTGAAATCATTAGAGCCATACAGAGGCAGCGCCTTTAGGGAAAATGAAATAATGGTATCGGATGCCACTTATGAGAAACCCGAGGACAATGCAATACTCATATCACTCACCCCAACATCATATGAAATCCAAGAAAATATTTTTCCTAATGAACTTCCTGCTCAAAAAATGAAATCCAGGTATACACTACAACACAACGTAATTTCAAAGACTGTTTTTACATCTTTGCTAAATATCGATTTTTTTTTCGTTGTTACATGTTTTCCAATTCAGTGTTGTAAGCAAGATACTCAATGATTGAAAACAGCTCCGTTACTTTGACATTTTTGGTATGAATGGACTGTTCATTTTGTGGGCATTATGTAATTTTGGTGTATATATATTTTTGCCTCCCGAATATGAACGTACTCAAAAATTTTTGGAAATATATGTACGTATGTTACCTATAATATTGAACTTGAAATGGTTTGATTTTGCCCAGTAAATGCTTAGTCCTCATCATAATATGTATGTAAACTAACTTTTGAATTTTGATCGGAAATCATTTAGTTGTGCCCAATGAATTATTATTCCTCACCATACCATATAGATGTATGTGTCCTCCTGTTCCTCTTATTCCTGAATTCATAACGTTCAATTGCAGGTTGGCAGAAGGCCGCAGCGTAGCGCAGGTCTTTTGATAGTTTCAATAATATATTTGGAGATATTCTATATTTCACTTATTATTTATTTATTGTTTCTTTATATATCCATTTCCATATTTTTTTTCTCTCGTAGGTGTATATATATTTTAAAATTTAATAGAAAATATAATTCCACTGTTAATCTATTTACGGTATTGAGCGATCTTGATTAACATTAATTTTTTTTCTCGATCCTATTCCCCAAAACCTTAGCCGTCTGGTTGCCTGCCGACATGGCCTCGGATACTCCTAGCTCCATCATCACTACTACATCAGTACCATCCCATGCGAATAATAACCTTCTCCTCGTTGTGCTCAATATTGCAACACAATCCCCCCTCAAACTTGATGCTTCTAATTACACCGTTTGGAAATTCCAATTAAATGCCCTTCTTGTTGAATACGATATTCTCGGCTTCATCGACGGGAAGATACCATGTCCATATCCTCTCCTACCCGATGGCACCACCGCAAAGACAAGCTTGCCAACTCTCATTTGATCCGTCAGGGTTAACGCCATCTTGCCCTCAATAATTCCATTTATTACTGGTGCAACAACATCCAAGCAGGGTGGGATACCCTCGCCAACACCTATGGCTGACCAATGCGGGGAGGATCCTTGTGGTTAAAAACAAGATTGTTAATTTAGTTAAAGGAATGATTTCCATCACTAAGTTTATGCAAGACATGAAAACGGTGGGGGATGAACTTGTTCTTCTAAATATCCCCTCTTGTCCAGAGGATCTTGCTCTAAAAATCTTGAATAGCCTCGATGATTTGTATAAAGAACTCTCTCATGACATTCAGGATCGTGAGTCCCCGATTTTATTTGATGAAATTCATGATAAACTTCATAATTTGGAGTCCCAACATGCGGTGAAGAGACCCCCGATATCTCTATAGCTGGCGATCGCGTTCGTTGCTAGCAAGAACAATACCGATACAATTTATGCGTCATCGGCTACAACCAGGACCCTTCGAACAATCATTCCAACTCTTCACAAGGTAAGGGTCTGAAACCCTATCTCGACACTTGCCAGCTTTGCAGGGAACCTGGCAATTTGGCTCATCGTTGTATGCTCATCCAACATGTGGCACCACCGCCTCAGCCCACTGCATCCCGCCTTACCTACTCGTCCCCCCTTTTCATATGGCCATGTGTCTGATGTCATATTATTCATAATGGCTCCTCTAATTGAGGGCATCTCATCATATTACATTTGATCTTGCTAATCTCTCTCTACACTTGTCGTATGATGGTTGGGATTATGTTTTTATTGGCAATGATACCAGTTTGAGTGTCACCCATATGGGCAGTCTCTGAGTCCCACCCTAACCCCACTCAAATTCAACCATGACTTATGTGTTCCTAATAAACACAAAAATCTAATTTTCCATTTTTCAAATTTGCCAACAAAATGATGCCGATGTTAATTTTTATGCTACTGACTTTCAAGTGAAGAATCATTGTACGATGGTAACACTGCTCAATGCTCCACACATAAATGGTATCCATATTTGGCCGATGAAGATGGTCATTCTCTCAGCTCCTTCCACTCTACCATCGTTCAAGACCTCCCTTTATCTGTTGATTCGCATTTGGGTCATCCTTCTGCTAGGATTTTAAATCATATTACACTGATCTAAGAAGCAACAGGTGCCCATCGATCATACGTCAATCGATTGACCATCGATGGAGGTCTGGCATTGATTGATGGGCCATCGATGGGTGCACAGGAACATGTCGATTGGGCATTGATGGGTGTTGCCAACCATCGATTGAGTACAGGATACTCCCATCGATCGCTCGTTGGTCGATGATCCATTGATGGCATATGCTTTGCGTGACATGAACTTCGTTTTCCCCTCTCTTCTCCTTGTTTCTCAAGGAAAATCTACGATTCTTCAAGAATGACCCTGGGTAATCAAGATAGACCTCCATCCTCGATAAATTATTACCTACAATGTAAAGAAAAAGACAAATAAAAGAAAGTGGAAGAAATGAGAGAAGAATATGAATTCACAAAAATAACAAAAGAATAGAAATGGAAAATGTTAGCTTGGGTTCCCCCTAAGAAGAGATTATTCAATGTTTATATCTAGACGACCTATACAGCAATGTCATCTGGGATCTAAGAAAAGGTGATGATCATGCAACGACTTAGTGTTATCTAAGAGCAAGAATGGGCGATAACAATAACCCAGGATTGAATGGCTAGCAAGTATAAAGATAGGAGAAACAAGAGTTCCAACTTGCTTTGGCGGTCGGAATTGCGAATAGTCAACCACGAAGAAAATCTTGGAAAATAACACAAGCAAGGTACGCGGCTTGACCACTGGGAGGATAAAAATGTCCGTTGAGCCTATTGATTGGTCTCCAGCCAACTCAAAGCTCTCGGAAAAGCCCTCCGCTTACCAAAGTTGGCTGACAAACTCCTTCATCACCTCGATAGTCGCCTCTTCACTCCCACTATTAAATATAGCCTTTTTCAGGCAAAAGAGAGGAGAATCGGGCACAACCTTAACAACTTCATCCACCACCTCAAAGTCAGGCTTCATTAATGCATCGGGTGATGATAAATGAGGTTCGTAAATCTCAGCATTCTTCAAAATCGGCACAACCTCATCATCCTCACATAAGGCACTTAAGCTCAAATTTACAATGGCCACTGAGATCTCCATAGACAACACCTCCCTGCGCTCATCTACTAATATATTCTCATCGAACGACAAATGGGGTATAAGCATGCTCTTCCAAAACCACGGGGGCCGCTAACTCACTCCAATCCTCAATAAGAGCTAAAAGCTCAAATTATCACTCACCAGCAGAACCTCCATTGGCATCACCCCCACACTTTCATCCCCAACCTTAACTTCCAACACCTAATTCACATTTATGAAAGTAGCAATCAAGATACTATCACATGCAACCAGAACATAGGAATGCAAAGTAGGTGGAGCATAGTTATCATAGCTCGTCTTGTTATAGGGTGAGGAATGGATCATAGATTTCCTAGATCGAAGAATAAGTATTAATAATGGGTGGAACATATGAATCATAGCTTGGATAAGAATTAGGGGAAGCGGGTGGAGGGTATGAAGTATAATTGCCCGTATCGTAAGGAAATTGAGGCGAGGCATGAGGATCAAACACTTAGGTTGTAGCGAGCGAGTGGTGCATAAAAGTCATACCTCGGCTAATATCACTACTGAAGAATCTGCATTCCATGTCACCTCATCCACAACGGTTCTAGAAAATCCCTATTAAATATGTTTTTACAGTGGTTTTCTAGAAAACCAATGTTAAATCCATAATTTAATGGCGGTTCTCTTAAAACCGTCGTAGAATCCTACATTTTATGGCGGTTGTCTTACAACCGACGTTAAATCTGAACTAATTAACGTCGGTTCCTAAGGAACCGCCGTTAATTAGTTCAATTCGCTGGATTTATCGTCGATTCCATTAGAACCGCCGGTGAATGAGATAACATTTCACGGCGGTTCCATTAGAACCGCCATAGAATCCACAGTCTGCCATGTAACCGATCCTCGTCTTGCTTTGTATCAACCGTTGATCCGTGTGTAATCGGCGGTTCATATCCATCCCCTCTGTTTCTTTTTCTTTTTGCTTTTGCTCAGAGGGTTTGACTCAGTGGCTCAGCCTCTTTCCCATCTTTCTAAAAATTTCGAAATTGCCCTTCAGGTGACACGTCTTTCTGTTTTTGGCATTATTTTGTGTGTGTGATCGAGCTCGTTTTAAACTATGTCAATTTTCTTTTTCTAATTTCTTGTTAATTGATGAATTATTCAACTTAAAGTTGGCTACTTGATCCATAAGTTATCT
>BMAC01000146.1:1438179-1453568 GCA_014905375.1 Phtheirospermum japonicum | reverse complement strand
AATTACCAAACCTTCAATTGAAACCCTTTCGTTCACTTACTTTCCCGACTTTTATTTCTCAACACGTAGAAGCTCTTTGGAATTTGCTTCTTTTTACTAGAATTAACCTTTTTTAGATTAGGCTTTATACATGAATGCACGCTTTATCACTTTTCGTGATTTGTGTTGGAGTATTATTCTTTTTTTTTTGTATAAGCACTTCAAAACCCGAAATCCTCAATTGATTTCCCACACATTTCTCGTCAACTAAGAATAAACTCTCTCACCTCACAATTCATGAAGATACAAGATCCAAAGTCGAGATCGACTAACAAGAAATGGGATAAAGGCTCAAGGAGGCTCATTTGGGAATTTTAAAGTAGCTTAWATATATGGATATGGCCGGAACAAGGGTGATATATGTGCCTCGAGGTCATTTTCGAATTCAATCATGTACGAGGAAAGTCAAACCTCCTCAATACAATTTCCGTAAAAATGCAAGCAAGCCGATAAATCACACAAAGCTACTCACTAGTTTGCACCAAATTTGGGAGCAAAATCAAAAGAGCTTTTAGAGCTTTGCAATCTTTTCACGAGAAAATGTTGATTATATATATATATATATATATAGGCGGTTTTTGGACGAAGTACAAAAATTCAACCCATCACACAAGAGGCCATAAACATGCAAAAACCCGACAAGTAAACTATTCAAACTTCCAAGCACGTGGAGTTTCTTAAACATGTAATAAACACACAAAAGACACAAAAATCGACTCAACCATTTAAAAGCACAAATAGTAAGCGTCACTTCGCCAAGAATGCGTCACTTCGCCAAGGCTTGAGTTAAGAACAACAAAACATGCTTTTCGACACCCGGACCCTAACTACCTACCCACCCCACACTTAAACCATGCGATAACCGCATTTCAATGAAAACCAAGTAAAAGGAGGGGGAATAGAAACTTTCTTAACCGAACGAGTTTTAAGTCAAGCTCGGTGGGGTCCACCTAGGCATCTAAGCAATCCAAGAAAAAATCAAGCATGGCTAGTATCTCCCGGCTTCATGAACGCTACTAACTTATCAAATCGCCCAAGGTTGAAGTCGAAAAACCAAACCTAGAAAAGAAAATCACACGAAATTAAAAACTCAATATGTACACGAATCACAACAAAATATATTTTTTTTTATTTTTTAATTTTTCAAATGTTTTTGGATTTTTGGATTTATGAATGTTTTTGGATTTTTCAATAAAAGAAAGAAAGRAAGAAAGAAATGGAAAGAACTTGGGTTGCCTCCCAAGAAGCGCTTGTTTTACGTCACTAGATTGACGTACTCCCTTTTCGATCAAGGTGGGAATATAATGGGAGGGTCCACCAACACAATCTACTCCTTGTCAGGAGGAATTATGGTATTGAAGTGGCCCGACACTTTATCTAAGATCCAATAGAAATATTGAGCGGCTAGTGTTCTAATCGGGGCGAGTAGGCGTCGTCGTGGGTAGATCCTCGGGTGGAATTGTTGTTTTGAAGTGACCCGACAACTCATCCCAGAAATAAAAGGAGTAATGACCGGCTATCTTTTCCAACATGTGGTCGAGCAACGGGGGAGGGAAACGATCGTTCTTGGTAGCCACATTTAACTTTTCAAATGCGATCAACATCCTCCGTCCCGTTTTAGCCCTTGTGGCGAATAACTCTCCTCCTTTCTCCTCAAAAACAAACATGCCGCTCGTCTTTAGCACCAAGTCGATGGGCTTCACCCATTCGCTTTTAGAAATAACGAACATCAAACCCTAAAATAACAACCTCCAAACCCCGGTTCTCACCACTTGATCAAGAATCAAATTCAAAGGGCTAGCTCTCTCAATCACTCTTGGTCTCCAATCAATATCCCCCTTAAGAATTTTAAGCACGTCAACCAACCTCTCTTCCTTCTCTTGATGCGAGTTTTCAAAGATGATAATTGGCTTGCTCACCTCTTCCTCCTCAAGATAATCGTCAATTTTTTCAAGATCATCATCAATAACCTCCACCCCAAGCGAATCTTCAAATTCTCCAATCATATCACCAATAACCCCCACCTCAAGCAAATCTTCAAATTCTCCAATTATATCACCAATAACCCCCACCTCCCCCTCTAAAAAGTCATCGTTGCCCTCAACGACACATCGAGAATCATCTCCACACAAAATGGGGTCAAATAGAGGCACAACGGGCTCATCAAGAAGAACAAGAGGCATATCCTCACAACATCCCTCTATATCGACAACCGGGCCAACCTCCTTCGGTGAGACAACCGAATTAACTACCCCACACTTGTCGAGGAAAGTGATCGGAGGAGTAGACGAAGGAAGTTGGTCCACGTGATAAGTCACAAGAGGATCGTGAGGCGGCGGAGGAGTAGGATAATCGGGTCCCGCACAAGGAGGAGTCAGTTCCAGGCCAGACAGTTGAGCGATTTGAGTCTTCAATGTCGCTATTTTGGTAACTAACTCAAACACCTTCGAGGATAAAGCCATGTTCACGTGATTAGCACAAGAGTACATTGCTTGAGAAGTCTTTGGCTCGGGAGGTAGGGTGGGAGCAATCACCGGGATATCACGATGATGCTGGCCCTCGTGATGAGTAACAAGAGGAGTAGAAGTCAGCGGCGGAGCAAACAATGGTGGAGCACAATCGGGTCCCACCGGATATCCATGGTCTTCATACTCATCCTCAAAAAGGCAAGAGTCGGTAACATGACCACGCGATCCACACCATCCACATCCCAAAAAAGATTGGTTACATCCCTCATAGTACGGATGGGAGGGCCACTTGCGGTATAGGAGCCAAACATCCAATTCGGATCATGCTTAGGGACACTATTGACTACACCTCCATAACGCGCACCTCCACCATAAGCATTAAAATTCACATTTGGAGCATGATTGAAATTAGGCGAATGAGAGTTTCCATACGGGCCGGGATTTGGGGCTTTCACATTCGGATAGGAATTTGGAACTCCATAATCACCCGAGGAACCATTCACGCCCGAGAAACTATCAAACCCGACATGGTTTGCACTATGCCCTCCCATGTCGGGTTGCCCATATCGATATCCACCATTGGCAACGTGGTTTGCACCATGCCCTCCCACGTTGCCATACCCATTATACAACATCTCATTCCCAACTTGGTTTCCACCATGCCTTCCCATGTTGGGAATGTATCCACCATAGTTATAAGCACCTTGCATACTAAAAAAAATGTCAAAAACAAAAGAAAGCTTAAAACACAATGAAACTACAACCAAATCGAAAGCCTTAACCAAGCCGTGTCGCAACGGTGCCATTTTGTTAAAAGAGTTTTCGTGGTGTTGAAATAAATCAACGGGTTCATGGCTCGGTATTATCGGAGATCGATTCGATCGAAGGTTCCAAGATGTTTCAAGCTTGGGAAATAAAAGGAAAATAAAAATAAAGAAAATAAACTAGCTAAACTAATCTAGGAATTGAAATTGCAAGTTGGTAGAATGCCTCGGTCGTATGCCTTAATTGAAAATGCAAGCAAATCAAAGAAATAAGCAAAAACAAGCATTGTTTCACCAAGTACAAACATGCAAGAACGAGGTACAATTATGCATAAAATCCTAAATAAAGCAAATTACCAAAAATTGAAAGCATGGATGAATAAAGCAATGAAAATAGACGGGAAAGTTTAAAACTTTATAAAAAATAACAAGGATCAAGCACTAGAACTAGCATTTAAACCAAAACTATGCATGAAAATTAAATTTTAAATAAAGCATAGGAAAAACTTGAAATCAAGACGATCCAAGATCTGATTTATGATCTAGATGTGTCACTCATCTAGATTCCATAGCCAATTCATATGTTTCATCATGAATTAAAGGTGCTAAGGCTAAAAGCATAACATGAATAACAAGCATGGAAATGAAGAACAAAGAATGGAAATAAAGCATAAAACATTAAATTGAAAGGAAACTTACTTGAATTAAGAAATGAAACAAGCTTGAATGTAAATTGCTTCAAAGTAAACGATCCAAAGGAGTATTTGGATTCTTCCTAGGCTTACAAACCCAAGGAGGTGCTTGAAATTAAATCTAATCTAGAAAATAAAATTACATCAAAACTTGAAATTAAATCTAAAACCTAAGAAGAAGATTATCCAAGAGATTTAGAGAAATTTGATCCCAAACCCTAGATTGGGTTAGGAGGGGAGTTATCCCTCCCAAAGGTGCAAGGTTTGGGCTTTATATACTTGTTTGTAGGGGTAAAACCATCAAAAATTCTCAAAACGGCCGAACTCCCAGCGTCTCAGTCGATCGACTGCCCCTCCTCGAACAACCAACTCTCTGTCCGGCAGTCGATCGACTGAAACCCAGTCGATCGGCTGCAAAATTTACGGAATTATCCAATGATGTCTTCATATGAAATGTAGCCCTTTTTCTTTATATCATCTTGTTTTTCAATTGTGTCATCTAGAATTTTCCTCCGAGAGTTATGGGCTACGCACCAAAACCTGTCACAAGCGAGGAGACGACGAACTGTCTCCACTTAAAGCTTCTTTTTACCATTCTTAAACTCAAAATTTGGAATTGTTGTAAACACAAAAGTTTTAGACAATTCTCTCAGCTTTCCAATGGTATAAGGAAGAGGCAAATGGCACAAGTGGTTTTGGATTTATGGTTGTATTACGACAACTGAGATATCCACCGAGCGAATATAATCATTTTAGCCACCTACAAAACAAGAATTCAAGCTTAAAAACCCAGAAATAGCGCAAACAACTCACACTCCGTACTCTTAAAGTCGAAAAGAAGATCAACGAGAAAAAGTCTTAAAACCTAATGAAAAATGACTTGAAACTACTAGACACGACGCTAAACTCTAACTAAAAATAATAGGAAAAACACAACAATTACATGCAATACATAGATCATATTGAGAATCCTTTATATTGTAGGCTCGCATCTTGGGGCTAAGTGAGATAGCAAGTCACGGAACTCGAATACCGAAATAAAGACACTGATAACTGGTCATCTTTGTTTTTTTCATATCTCGGATCTCAAGAGATGTAATTGCGGTCGTCATTGTACCTTTCACATATAAAACTCAACAAAAGAGATTAAACATACTAGCAGGAGACAAGAAATATGAACAAAAAGAATAACCTAACTTGAACAAAACACAAAAAGAAATCAAGAAAAAACAATATACTGAACTCATTAAGAACAAACACAATAATATGACTATAATCCCTCCCCAACAATGGTGTCAAATTTGAAGTGATCTTAACACACTATTTTTAACAAGTATTTTAGGATTGCCTGCAAGAGAACATGGTCGATCATAGTGCGATGAAGTGACTTTAAGTTGAATCCCACAAGGAAGATTAATCGGAAGTGGTCGTATTGTTTGAATCACGAAAACTAAATAAAGGAAGATCAATCCTAAACACACGATCAAATTTTTAGTTTTGAGTTTTCAGCAACTAAGACGATAATTTAAATCGGGAGAAATGAATTTGCAAACTCTGAATAGATCAGTAAAATATGAGGGTCTAGGAGTTCTAAACTCACCTCCCAATCAATTCACAATATATCAAACACTTAATTTTCAAATTGGGTTGTCAATTCCGATTCTTAATTAAGCACCCGATAATCACCAATTGTTGGTTCTAAACTCATCTTAGACCCTAAACCCATAAATCCTTACCTAAAAATATTATGAAATGCAATAAAATAAACCACGATCAAGCATGAACATAATTAATAGAATAAAGAAGTCCGCAATCCAAATAGTAATAATAAAAGCAACAAATATGAGATTGCAACTATAGCTTGAGGATGGAAATGAAGAACATAAAGCCAGTGAAATCCAATGAGTAAAATGTCTCACCACATACATTAAGCTTCTCCACACTACAAAAAAATCTAACTAATTACTAAATTAAAGTTCTAAAAACTAAGTAATCTAGGAAGTAAAGAGTGATTATACTTGAAAGTGAAAAATAGATGAAAAGAGGCTAGGGCTTCCCAAACCCTAAAGGGGTCCAAAAAGATAACTTTTCTCGGCTGGGAGTGTGCGTTTACATAGGGTGAAAGTGGGGTCAAAATAGTAAAAATTTTCAAAAATGGCCTTTCGTCTATCGGCCATCAATCGGCCATCGATGGACGGTGTCTTAGCTGTCGATTGGCTATCGAATGAAGGTGATAAATAGGCATGCATAGATTAGCCATCGATCGTATTTCAATCAATGGTAGTGGGTGATTCTTGGATATTCGATCGACGCATGCGAAAAAGGCGTGTCGATTGGCCGTCGATCAACACCTGTGCTTTGGGAGTCCGAGTTGTGTTTTCATTAAATCAATCCGCTTGTGATCGTTAGGAATGCGCTTACGCCCGGTCGACTATCCTAAAACCAAGAAAAATCAAACTAACATAAATATCTGTAACGAGTAAGAAAAAAATACGAAAAATACTAAAAAAAAGACTACATAAGCTACGAAAATACAAACAAAGAAAAATGGACAAAATATGACTCAAACCCGACTAAAGCACACAAAAAAGACACAAAAACACATGAATGATACACATAAACATGTACAAATCATTTTTGATGGCTTACGTTATTTTTCAAAATCTATTTTTTTATGTTCTTTTGCGTTAGGAAAAATAATATTTAATAAATGAGTTATTTTCTCACTCCCCAAAATATTTAAAAAACAAAACCAATCATTGTACTTTCAGAAAATAGTATTCATAAATATAAATGAGCTTCTGGGTAGAGCTTAGTCTGATGTGGTGGTGGTTATGCCTTATCCTCCCTATATTACTAATTGGATCCCACTTGCATTTCCTGCTTCCACGTGCAGCATTGCGTGAATTTCTTTTCTTTATGTCTCTGTCTCTCTCTGTCTTTTTTAATTTTCTTTTCTTTTTGTGTTTCTCTGTCTTTTTTATTTTTTTTTCTTTCCCGTTAATCAGAGTACAATAGAATAGTAGTTATTTGTATCCGCATATCTTTTTTTTATCTCTTGCCCAATATTCGCCTTATCATTTATCTTTCTTGCGGAAAATATTTCATTAACAGATATTATATATTTACTTTCATTAATGTCATCGAGTGATTATCCAATATTATTTTTTTATCTCTTACCCAATATTCGCCTTATCATTTATCTTTCTTGAGGAAAATATTTCATTAACAGAAGTGATTATCCAATATTATATATTTACTTTCTTTCATTAATGTCCAATATTATAAGTGTGTTCAAGTGCTTTATATTTTTACATCCAATATTATAAGTGTATTTAAGTAAAATTTTACACTAATTCTTTGATTTATATTATGTTATTAACTTGATCATGTTTCCATATAAATAGAAAATAATTTTGTTTTCTATATAAATAGAAACAATCCATCTATTAACTAATTTTTTATACCTTTTTTATTATATTATTTGAACTAACGATACTGATCAGTTTGTCAACTTGTTTCTAGATATTATTACAAAATTTTAACATTTTATTACATATTATCATAAAGTTCTATATTAATTATTGTTTTCTATTCTATTTTATAAATTGTAATTTTTGAATGATATCTTTATACTTTATTTGTTGAGATTACATATAATTAAATTATATTTCGAGAAAAAAATAATTATTCTATATTAAAAATAAATCACAAAAAATATAAAATTATTTTAAATATTAAAATAGCGTGTTTAAATAGCTCACGCAATACAAAATGCTATTTACACTAAGCGATGTTGGGATCAAAAAGCAACGCGCTTTGCGTGATACGCGTCTCTTCATTCTTAAATGTCCCCAGATTTGACATATAAACTTTAGTTTTGATTTCTAATTATAATTCTTAATTCATGATCGATTTGTGTGTATGATTGAACTGGGATGTCAAGTGGAGTTTTATAAGCTATCGAAAATGAGTTGTAATGATTGTTCAACCTTTCGCAGAGGCAAATGGTACTCTTCCTCATTATTTGTATTTTATTTTTTAGTCATTAAGGAGAA
Organism: Phtheirospermum japonicum; assembly: GCA_014905375.1. Taxonomy (NCBI): domain Eukaryota; kingdom Viridiplantae; phylum Streptophyta; class Magnoliopsida; order Lamiales; family Orobanchaceae; genus Phtheirospermum; species Phtheirospermum japonicum. The sequence continues at coordinate 1,445,547 of BMAC01000146.1, read as the reverse complement.
GATACCGAAAAAGGCCAGAGAAGGTCACGGCGAGACGAGCCGTTTATCACGTACCGATTGTTGTGTGTAATTTATTCACGATTGTTGTGTGTAATTTATAGTTTATTCCGTAGACCTTAAATAATTGTTCAAATAAAATTGATCTTTATTTATAGAATTCATAATGGTACGTAAATCAATTTTTAAAAATTATCATCCAGCATTTGTCCCCATTATATTTTTCACCAGATTATAGTGCTTATTTAAATTCTTATCACGTACCGATTTCTTGTTTCACAAATTAGCTACATAATTTTGAAGGCGGAGCATATATAATTTAATATATTAATATTATTTATAAGATGAAAATGCATAAAATTTGAGGTTTTTGGGATTATTTCAATGAATCTCAAATTGTATTCTGATATGATATTACGAGATGCTCTATGTTTTCAACTTTATTCTTTTTTAACTTATTTCAAATATGTCGATTTTTCTTTATTATTTGCAAAATGTGATTTTATTTTGAGTAAAATTTGATGTATATTTTTATCAAATTTAACATATACTCATCCTTATTTTTTATTAATATCTTTCACATATAGTTTTAGAAAAAAATCTATATACTTCTCTATTTGTTTTTATTTTTCACAATAAAATATTTGTCTTTGTGAAATATTATTTGGTGTAGTATTAAAAATATATTTTATTACATTAACGTTATACAAGTACAATAGATAAATACTCAATTTCGTCTATATCACCATTTTTTAGAAATTGTCAGCTTTATGCTTCAATGTCAAGAGTAAAAGTAGAAAATGACTGAAAACACTTTATTATGACAAAGACGATAGATATGTAAATAGAGTTAATAAGTTATTTTATTAAAAAGAATTGCAATGGGCATATTAAATAATATATTTTTATTTATTATTATTTATTTATTCTTAAAACTTATTTATTTTTAATACACTTAATATTATAATATATGTATATATATATACATATTATATATATACCCGTGTATTAACACGGGTATTACGCTAGTTATATGATAAAATATAATACACAATGAAATCTAGAATAAAATGTTGTACCCATGTAGGTTTGAGCAATTTTACATATATATACAAAGTTGACACTTTTTTTTTATTTAACTTTTCAATATTAGATTGTCTGACTTGCAATCTCCCTCTCATTTTGTTTAGTCCAATGTTTTTAAGGTCCTGTTTATGGTTTATATTAGGTTTTAGATTTTTTATACAATGGGCTCGAAGCTTTAAAAGATCTATCTGATAATAAAATACATTGTTTTAATCTTTCCAAGTTTTAGCATATTTGTTATATAGAATAGAAAATTGGTGAATAAGTCATTTTAGTTTTCAGGGTGTTTCATGTGTAGTTTCTAAATTTGATAGTTGATGTATTTTTATATCACGGCGCTTGATATTTATATGTGTGTGAGGTGGTGTTATTCCCCCACTTCCTCTATTTTGGCTTTCTAGACTATCCGAGCCCAGATTTTAAAGTAGGTCGTCAACTGTTTATTAATCTAAGTCTCTGTTAGTCAAAAAAACAATTATTTTATTTTATATATATATTTCAATTTATAGGAATTATGTAGCAAAATAATTCTACCCCCAATATAATGAGGTGAAAAATACGTCCAGTGATGTTGGATGGGATACTGTGATTCTTTATGATCCTAAGTATCATAATGATGTGAGGTGTATTTTGTGCAGGAAAGTAAGGAATGCTTGAATTAATATGCACAAAATCCACATTTTGGGGTTCAAGGGAATGGTGTGAAACAATGTCCAAACGCTCGTGAAGAGCAAAACAAAAAATATTGTGAAGCACTGAAGGAGAACGAGAATAAGAATATAGAGAGTTTATTGATTGAGAACAAAGTAGTAGATGATGTTTTTTAATCTTTGCATGAAAGTGAAAAAGAAGATGAAGAAATTTGCATTATCGAAGGGGGAAGTAGGAAAAGACCTACTAAAATAGGTCCAATGGATAGTTTTTCAAGACCAATTAAAGTTAATGATGAATATATGGCTGCTAGTAAGAAGATGAAATAACCAAATGCGAAGGATGCAATGGATAAGAAAAGGTCACTGGAAGTTCATCAATACTTGGCTAGATGTATGTATAAAAATAGAATTTCTTTCAATAACATGGACAGTGACAGTTTGAAAATGTTTGTTGAGGCTCTTGGTTGCTATGGCCTGGGTTACACCCCTCCCTCTCAGTATCAATTAAGAAAGCTGCTTTTAAAAGGAAAGATGGAAAGGACAAAGGAAATTGTTTAGAAGCAAGAAGAAGAGTGGGTAAGTAATGGATGTTCTAACCGAGGCATGGAGTGATGGAAAAAAAGAAGTATGACAAACTTGTGTGTGAGTTGTAGATTGAGAACCATGTTTATTTCCTGAAAAGATACCAAGGAATGTTCTCACATGGGGCAATGCATACTTGAATATGTTTATGAGTGTGTTAAGGAGGCAGGAGAAGAAAATGTGGTTCAAATTGTAACTAAAAATGCTTCCAACAATATGATCGCAGCGAATTTGGTATCACTACAAAGATCTAAGATCTTTTGAACTTCTTGTGCCACTCACAACCTCATGCTTGAAGTAATCTCTAAGTTTCTTATTTTTAAAAGAGTGATTCAAAGGGCGAAATCTTTCACTATTTTTATAGATCCACAACACAAGTACTTTGCATTAATGAGGATATTTATAATAGAAAAAGATATTTCGACTAGGAACACTAAATCTTCATTGTCTTTCTCGACACTGCAAAGTTTTCTTCAAAAAAAGCAAGAGCTGAGAAATATGATGACTAGTAATGAATGGGATAATACTAAATTGTCAAAAACCAATAAGGGAAATCAGGCATTTGATGTCATTGTTTCAAGTGAATTTTAGAACTTAGAGGAGTTGTGTTTGAGATTCTTTACTCCATTAGTTAAAGTTCTTACACTGGTACATGGAGAGGAGAAGCCATAATTGAGCTTTGTATATGGAAAGCTATTAAGGTCCTAGGAAGATAATAAGTAAACATTGACTGAGGAAAGTGACTACATTCCAACTTTAAACATCATTTATTTGCGAGTCAAGGATCGGCTTGATAGTCCACGTCATACAATGGGTTATCTCTTGAATCCGTAAATAACTTCATTACCTGTGTTAATAAGTTCTTTCCCGAACAAAAAATATAACATCATGTAATAAATACAGAGTTTTCGAGGCACATTAAAAAAGAAGGTGCATTTGGAAGAAAAGTAGCAATAAGTGGATGTCAGAATGTGACCCATATTATGATCCAAGTATGTTAATATTATTTCAGCTTATTGTTTTATTTAATATGGTGTTCTAATTATATAAATTATAACACTTTTTTTATTATTTACATGCTGGGATTTCATGGAAATGAGATATCAAATTTAAAATATATGGCTAAGAGAACCCTTGGATTGACTACTAGTTAATCGAGTTAAAAAAGAAACTGGATCGTCTTTGAAGGAGTAAGTGTTAAATAGTAACTACGAATTCTAAACTTAAAGTTATTATTTTCGTCATGAACTAATTTTCTAATAGTTATGCTAAACTTTTTAATGCTGTAAATTATCAAACTTCATTTCTGTAGATGCACACAAAGAAAAGAAACGTCTTGATGCGACACAAATGAAAATTATAGTTTATCTTCAATTCAGTGCAAGGTTGATGAATAATAAATAAAAGGAAGGACAAACTAGAGGCTTTACTTTCTAGTGATGCTCGTAATGCACAATCTTGGATTCTTGAGAATTGTGATGATGATGATGATGATGATGATGGTGGTGGTGGTGGTGGTGGTGGTGGTGGTGGTGAGGATGACATGTAACGAATTACAAGATATGCTAAAAAATTACAAGGTAAATAAGGGATCCCATAGAAAATTTTGAATCGGATGGCATGTAAGATGACTAGCTACACTACAAAAAAAAAAACCCGATAAATGCTGACTAAAATTTCTGACAGTCAAGGAGTCGTCAGCATATGCTGATGGATTGCATGCAGGTAGGCTGTGCTAACGGATTTCCGACGGGTAGAGTCCGTCAATAAAAAAAACCATCGCGACCTGTCAACAGCCCTCAGTATTGTGTGATTCTCATTTGCTGGCGACGAGTTTACTGACGGGGAGCTGACGGCCAAGGTAGCTGATGGGATCTAACCGCTAACAATATTTAAAATAAATATGTTGACGACCATTTAGGTCATCAGCAAAAAAAACCTACACATAATCCCCCATCCCCAATATATTTCTGCACTTTTGAAAAACTAAAAGAAGACGTAACAAGAGAACAGAGATGGCAGCCACCACCACCACCGATCTCCCACCACCACTTGTGCAGTAGGTCAGTGGTGCCACCACCACAACCGATCTCCCACCACCACTTGTGCAGTAGGTCAGTGGTGCCACCACCACCAGAATCGAATGCCACCACCAGCGGCCAACCACCATCGCAAGGTCTTTTTTTATTTAAAAGTTTTAACTACTTGTCTAAATATTTAATTGTGGATTTATTTCGAAAATGTTGATTATTGTTAGTATTTATTAGTAATTAATTGAAGAAATTAGGGTTGAATTATAATTATTCGGATAGTTGGATTGGATTTCAAAATTTAGGATTACTTTAGGGCATAATTTGAATATTTCAAAAAACTAGGATTGAATTATAATAATTTAGATATTTGGAGTTGATTTCAAAATTAAGGGTTAGTCTGGAGTTTATTTATCAATTGATTTAAAATTTAGGGTTGAATTATAAATATTTTGATAATTGTTGATTTATGTCGAAAATATTGATTATTGTTCGGCTTATTTAGCAATTAATTCAAGAAGAAGTGTTGAATTGAAATTATTTAGATATTTTGGTTTGATTTTAAAAATTAGGGCTAATTTAGGATATAAATTAGAATATTTCAATAAATTAGGGTTGAACTATAAATATTTAAATATTTGGGTTTGATTTCGAAAATGAGGGTTAGTTTGGGGTATTTATCAATTAATTCAAAATTAGGGTTAAATTTTAAATATTTAGAAATTTTGGGTTGATTTCAAAAATATTAATTATGGTTGGGCATAATTAGTAACTAATTCAGGAAATTAGGGTTGAATTATAATTATTTAGATATTAGGGTTTGATTTTGAAAATTAGAGTTAGTTTAGGGTATAATTTGGAATATTTCAATAAATCAGGTTTGAATTATAATTATTTAGATATTTGGGTTTAATTTCAAAAATTATGGTTATTTTGGAATTTATTTATCGCTAATACAAAATTTAGGGTTTAATTTCAAATATTTCATATTTGAAAAGTTTTAAAATGTTTTTGGTGGGGGTTTTCAATTGTCATGGTGATCAGCAAGTGAATGTTATGTTTAATTAATATTTATGTTATGATCTGTGGTTAATATGTGCATGTTGTGATTGGTTGGTGTACGCGGTGACGTGGTGTACGTTGTCGGCCTGGAGGTTTCATCCCTCCAATAACGGATTATAATTCTTTTTTTAAATGTAATGGTGGTTTTAAAAAGACCGTGGTGGGGGTTTTTAAATGTCGTGGTGATCGGTAAGTGAATGTTATGTTTAATTAATATTTATGTTATGACCTGTGATTAATATATATGTTGTATACGTCATGACGACGTGGTTTATGGTCTCGGTGGAAGGTTTTGTACCTCCAATAAAGAATTTTAAAATTATACTAATGGATCGGTTATATTATTTCTTTCTACACTCAAAAACACTTTACCTTAAACCTATTTGGGATTTAGTATCAAATAAGAGTTTGACACTAAATTCTTGATTTTCCACTTATTTATACAATTTGAGAATTTGATTTTAATGTGATTATCTTACTAAATATGTATTTTATGGACTTTTAAAATTCTCTTTCTATATCTTACAGAACTAATGGGAGGTGCTGCCAAAATATTTTCAGGTTCTCAAAATTCATAATAAGATAACTTTATTACTGAACATCATATTCTTGAATGGGATAGGGCCCTTACCTAATATTCAATATTTTTCTATGGGCACCCTCTCATTTTTCTATAATATGATCTTCTATATTAATAATCATAATTAGGATATTATAAAATGAATTGTAACATTCATACATCCAATACATTTTTATTCATTTATTTAATTATGATCATGCATAAAAGAAATAAAAATTCTAGTCCCGAGCTCGTCGCCATAATACAACTTCCTATTTTAATATTAAATAATCTAAGAATTCTATTTAAACGAATTTATAGTTCAATTTCAAATAAAATTATATTATCAATTTTTAAGAAATTATTATAATTATTTAGTGATTTAATTAGCTATTTAAATTACTAATGAGTCGACTATGAAATAATTTCGACTTCTAAAAATTATTATAATTTATACTATAGTTATTATTAATTGGGTCGTTCACGGAATTATTCGGTTTTAAACCTTAAGCCGTCTAATATGTCATTTTATTCTCGGACTTAAAAACAAGCCCAATCGAAGCCCAATTGCTAGCCTAGTCCACCAAGACCCTACCCTAACTTTCCTAAATTAAAAACCATCTTTAGTTTATAAGGAATCCAACCAAGTTCATTTTTTTTTTTCACAACTCTACCAATCGGCCGCACTAGGTAAATTGCTACTGTTTCTTTCTTCTTCTTATTCTGATTTTTTTTCTCAAACACACACCAACGATCTCAGTCCCCTGTTCCGGCAGCCATCGCAACCGAAACGGCTGCCGATTTCTATCATCAACCATACCAACATCACGACATCATTAACATCAAACGAAACCCGGCGTTTCCCAGCCAAACACCACCCGAGACCCGAAGAACTTCGACGACAAACCACCCACGAGAACCAGCCCAGCCGAGCCGCAGCCCAAGCCAACGTCACCACGGCCGCGACCCCTGCCGTCGACAACCACACCATCAGCGAGCACCGGCCCAACCACCCGTCATCGCCAACAACCCGATCGTTAGTCGCCGACACCAAAACCAGACCCCTGTCCAAACCCGAGCAAACCACGGCCCGACTTCCAGTCGCCGACAGCCACAGCAACGTCGCCAACCATCCCTGCCACGAATCCCAGCCAGCCACCCCTGCCAACATCACAGAAAACTACAGCCGCAGCCGATCAAAACCCGTACACCAACACACCCGAACGTCCGAAACCGCCACCAAACCCATGCCGTAAAACCTGTACGCCGCTCGTCGTCTCGCCGCCGCGTTGTCGCCAACAACCGCTAAGCCCCGTCGACAGCCACACCACCACGGCAAAACCGACCCGAAACCATCCCAACAAACCCCACAGCCCCACATCGAACCGGCCACCACCAA
>BMAC01000146.1:1420097-1430204 GCA_014905375.1 Phtheirospermum japonicum | reverse complement strand
AATTTCTAAGAAATTATTATAATTATTTAGTGATTTAATTATTTATTTAAATTACTATTAAGTCGTCTATGAAATAATTTCGACTTCCAAGATTATTATAATTTATTAATTATAGTTATTTTTATATATTTGGGTCGTTCACGGAATTATTCTTGGTTTAAACTTAAGTCGTCTAGTGGATCGTTTTTATTTTGGACATGAAAACGAGCCCAATCGAAACCCAATTGCTAGCCTAGCCCACCAAGACCCTACCCTAACCTTCCTAAATTAAACCCATCTTTGGTTTATAAGCAAAGTCTTTATTCTTTTCTCATCAGCCGTTCCTCAATTATTCAGCCCTTCAACTTTCAATTTCAGATTACAGCCGCAAGAGGTGAATCCCCCTTTTTGTTATTCCTATTTATTTTTCTGACTCTTCTTCACTTTCTGCATACGGCCCGTAAATATAAATCCTATTTTGACTAAAGTGAAATCGGGGCGTTACATGAATTCTAACCATAGTTGGATGTATAAACAGAGGGTGGACAGTTAATTGTCTAACGCATTTGTGGAAGTGGTGAAGAGTTTCATACAATTTGCACTCACCCATCATGTAATGAAGGATGAGGAGAAATCGAAGTGTCCTTATAGTCATACTAAATGCAGGAATTGTAGTTACCACTAGACATGTTCAGACGGTTCGAACCGCCGATTCACGGTTTCGACAGAAACCTCAAACCTGAACCGAACCGTGAAGCCGGCCAATTTGTGGCGGTTTGCAAACCGCCAGTTGACGATTCGCTTTCGGTTCGGTTTGGCCATTTTATTTTCAAATTATATTAAAAATTCATATTTTTTGGTTTTTTCAAGTTACACCTTGCAAGGTTAAATACTCCTGGGTGACCGATAGCGATGTAGTATCGTGATGGAAGGGTGGAAAGAACCCCCATCGGGGAATGAAATAGAACATGAGACTGTAAGCTCCCAAGCAGTGGGAGGAGCCAGGGCTCTGACCGCGTGCCTGTTGAAGAATGAGCCGGCGACTCATAGCCAGTGGCTTGGTTAAGGGAACCCACCGGAGCCGTAGCGAAAGCGAGTCTTCATAGGGCAATTGTCACTGCTTATGGACCCGAACAAAGTTTTTTATCTTTGATTATTATATATTTCTTAAAATGTATGAATGAGATCAAATGAGAAAATAGAGCAAATACTATGAATTTTTGAATTTATTAAAAAAATGTGAAATTGAACCATTTAAAATATTTGAATTTAAAATAAAAAAAATTATATTTCAAGAATTTTAAAATTTTGAAGTTAGTGAGAGAATATAACAAATACTTTGAAATTTTGAATTTATTAAAAAAAATGTGAAATTGAACCATTTAAAAATTTGAAGTTAAAATAAAAAAATTATATTAGAAGAATTTCAAAATTTTGAAGTTAGTGGAAAACAAATACCTTGAAATTTTGAATTTATTAAAAAAATGTGAAATTGAACCATTTAAAATATTTGAAGTTAAAATTAAAAAAAAATTATATTAGAAGAGTTTTGGAATTTTGAAGTTAAGTGAGAAAATGTGAATAATATTTTTAATGAATTCAAAGAAAATTAAAAAGAAATTGTACTTGAAATATTTTCAAATATTTAATGTTAAAATTGGAAATTTTAATTTCAAATAATTGAAGATAGTTGCCTACGTATCCCTTACCTTGGCAATCAAAGTCCACGTAGTTCTCACTTACCTCGGAATCGGAAATTCATCCATTTCCGACTCGTTGCTAGATTCCGTATCATAATACGTTTGGCTCTCTTTAACTTCACTAAGAACGTTTTTTTGTTTTCGTCGATAGGCGTTGACCTAATCATGCAACAACATTTGACACTCGAGATTGTGAGGTGTAAGTCTGGATCTCCGCTCATCCAGCATGTACCCCCCTTCACTGAATGCTTGTTCGACTGAAAAGTTTATTACGGGAATTGCCAATATCTCCCTTGCAATGATGTTAACAATGGGGTAAAGTGATTTCCTCGATGCCCACAAATTCAAAATATCAAACTCGTCATTGTCTTCATTTTCCCCAACATTCCATACTCAAAAGCCATGGTTAGATAAGTTTCAAGTTCTCGATAAGAGTTAGAAACGAATGATTAGCCTGAATGAGAGAGTATACCATGGACCCAGGTGCACCTTGTAAGGTGCACCCTGTAATTTAACTTATCATCGCATATAACTGGCATATATCATCACATATAACTGATACATATCATCACAAGTAATTGAAATTCTAAATCTAAAATTTAAAATCGTATAATTAAAAAAATAAACCTAAAATAAAAAATTAAACCATAAAAATGGAAAATTAATCCCTAAAATAAAAAAACTAAACCTTGAAATTGAATATTAAAATCTAAATTCTAAATTTCGATCATATATCATCACATATAACTGATACATATCATCACAAGTAATTGAAATTCTAAATCTAAAATTTAAAATCGTATAATTAAAAAAATAAACCTAAAATAAAAAATTAAACCATAAAAATGGAAAATTAATCCCTAAAATAAAAAAACTAAACCTTGAAATTGAATATTAAAATCTAAATTCTAAATTTCGATCATATATCATCACATATAACTGACACATATCATCACTTATAATTACCACATATCATCACATATAACTACCATATATCATCATATAACTGGTAGAATGATAGATTTTTGTCGGGACCCTAAAATGAAAAATTAAATAAAAAAAATAAAAAAATAAACTTTAAATGAAATATTAAATCCTAAAAATGGAAAACTAAACTCTAAAATGGAAAATTAAACCTTAAACTCTAAATTCTTGACACATATCATCACGTATAATTACCATATATCATCACGTATAACTATCACATATCATCACGTATAACTATCATATATCATCACGTAAAACAGAGTGCACCTAGCAAGGTGCACCCAGGTGCACCTAATAAATTGCCAGCCTGAATGCCCCATTCGTGATATTTTATTTTTTTTTCAAAAAATATTGAAATTTCTCAATTTCACCATCGTCGTCACCACTTCTACTAGGATTACCTCTTCAGGTAGAAGTTTGTCGCCCGGAAGTACTTATAGGAAGAGGACCATCAAAATTTATACTATATTCTTTAAATATATCTAATAAAGACTTTTTCACATTTTAAATAGTATTATCAACGGAAGGATATTCAAACTCTTCAAACGGCAATAAAGCATCATAATAACTGTTAAGATAAAGTTCTAAACCACTTTCTCTATTATTAGGATCTAATAATGTAGCAACTAAAAATATATTTGGAATGTAATAAAAATAATTCAACCATTTTCGTTTCATAGAAATAACACATTCTTCCAATCGTTCATTTTTCATGCACTCCCTAAAGATGGACGCAATTTTAACTCAATATTTAACAACAAGGTGAGAAGTAGGATAATAAACACCGTAAGATAAATTAGTAGCATCATTAAATACCTTTAAAGTTTTTTCAAATAATTATATGTAGACCATTGATTTGTATATAACACTAGTTTTTTTTTATACCCGTGAGATGCACGGGGAAGAAAATTAAAATATAAAAATATAAATTATATTACTTTTATTATTATTTACTATGTGGAAATATAAATTAATAGAGATATAGAGATGAAGAGAAATAACTAAAAATTTCAAACTACATAAATTATAGATCAAATCCACAATATATATATATATATATATATATATATATATATATATGAACGTTAATATTATACGTTATTGAATACTTCATTGTACATTACATTATTGGTCATGTTTGGTTTCGAATCTTCATCACCACAAACTAATATCTTCAAACCCTTTCGATGGTTGACACGCGACACAACAACATATAATTGACCATGACTGAACACGGGATTTTCAAGATAAAGGCCGAGTTCGAAAGTGATTGACCCTGACTCTTGTTTATCATCGTCTCATATGAAATCATGAGCGAAAATTGCCTTCGTTGAAACTTGAAAGGTATCCTAACGTTAGAAGGCATTAGACTCATCCGGGGAAGCAACACCTTTTCACCTACCTTTGCACCAGTTAGAAGTTTGCATTCAAGGACGTGCGTGGAAAGTCTTGTAATAACCAATCTCGTCCTGTTACATAATCCCATGGAGTGGTCTATGTTTCTCAATAACATAACAGGAGTCCCCACCTTTAGATTCAATCCGTGACTGGACACCCCAAAACACTTTATACCATTCAAGAATTCAAGCATGTGCAAATTACTTAAGAAGTCATTCCCACCGTCTTAATAATCTCATAATCTAAATTTACAATTACGCACAATTCATTCATAAAAAGAATGAATAAGGTAAATTAAACTAATCTACGTGAATGGAAATTAAAATAAAATTCTCAAATTTATACATTAGCAGATGCATGGTTTTAATTAAACACAATAGATTTAATAACATTACAAGATAATACATTTAAATTACATAATAATATAATAAGATATTATTCTAATATCTTATTTAAATTAAAAAATTAATAAAGTATATACATACATACACATATATACATACATACACATATGTGAACAAAGTACTTCAAAATTAATAAAACATACATACATACATATATGTTTTTTTTATGAGAATAGTTACAATTAAATAAAGAAAACACATATGAAGAATTCCAAAAACTATTTAAAGAAATAACCGAAATTTAAAAATTCAACAAAAAATACAGAGAAATGTTAAATAGAATGCTTTATCAAATATATAAATATATATGTAGTTTATAAAATATTTAATTAGTAATTTAAATTTATATAATTACAACTAAATCATATTGATAGTTCAGTGAATACTAACGCATTTGATAAAAAAAATTGAAAATCTCGTAATATAATTTTACAACTAAAAATAATTCGAAATAAATTTTTTATTCATAAAATAATAAAATTAAATTAATCTACATTAATAGAAATTGATATTAAAAAAATTAAATGTATGCAGTACCATATATAAGATTTAAAGTAAATACAAATAAATAATAAACTCATTTGATAAAATACCTTACATTATATTAGATAATCAAATATATAAACAAAAACAAATTAATCTACACGTATGGAAATTGAAATACATACAATAATGCATAATAGATTTAATTTAAACACAACCGATAAATATTAAAAACATCAAAGTTTAATTATAATTTTAAAATAAATAAAAATAATTTAAAAATCTTTGATAATAGGATTAATCAAATTCAACCAATTTAAAACCCATTTAATTGATTAAATACAACTCAAATCATAATTTATTTTGAGTGCACTTAACAATTGAGAGGCTCGGTTGTTTTGAGTCCAATTTAATATCTGATAAGCCCAACCGTAGATCCGGATCCAAGCCCATAACATGACCAGATAACCATTGGTATAAAAGTTGTTAACCCTAAAAATTTGAAGTATCTTGAATTTAGATCAATACATTATCAGATACATGATTTTAATTAAACACAATAGATTTAATAACATTATCAAACAATACATTTAAATTAACCTAATATTAGAATAAAATATTACTCTAATATCTTATTTAAATTCAAAATTAATAAAGTATATATACACATACATATACACATACATATACACATACACTCTCTCTTTATATACTTAAAAAAATGAATAAATTTATTATTCTAATATCTTATTTCAATTCAAAACCATATAAAAAATAAAATAAAACAAAATTCCCAGAATTATTATTCTATATCTTATTTTAATTCAAAATTAATTATAGTATAATCATACAAAAAAATAAATACTTATAATTTAAAGTAATAAAAAAGAATATAATGTTACTAAATTAATAATTAAAATAAATAACTAAATTTGAAGAAGCAAAACAAAATAAAAGAAAATACATATACATATAAACTAAGACATTCGATTCTCGAACAATTTGAAATTGATCTTCTTTATAACACCAGTAATTCGCCATCCATGTTTTACATAATTATAGACAATTTAAGTCAATTCAATACATTAATCGAATATTGGTAGATAATTCGAACCTACATATCTATATATAATGATAAAATTTAGTAGACTACTCGAACCTATATATCTATATATAATAATAAAATTATTGAGAACAAATAAATACCTCCGAATCATGAAAAATAATTTTCATGAAAGTCTTTTGTTCCTTGTAATCAAATCCTGATCGAGAGAAAGGTCGAACAATAATAAGCTTAAGTATTTTTTTATTCGTTCGCTCGATGTCTTTTGCTGAGTCCAAATAAAGGAGGCATCGTTCCAAAAATTTTTGCTGCCCATGCTTTGAAAATAGAGAAAAAGCACAGACACATTCGGGTGGGAAATTGAAATTGATTCGTAAAGAATAAGAACCTATATTTATAGGGAGATTAGTTGAAACCCTAGAGATTCAAAATTTTAAATTCTGGTAACCCAAACAGACATGATTTCGTATCCCCTCATTATAGATATTGTATCGATTTTAATTTTTTGTCCATTTTTTATTTATCGATTATAGAACGAAAAAATAGATCTATTCCGTGAATTAAATGTCTTTAGTTAGGCAAACAAATCATATAAAATCTTTTTTTTTAAATATGATCCCGACTCGAAATATCAAAATTATTCAATATTGAATAGAAATTAAATGTAATGTATTTTCTTTGTTTAGAATTCTATTTTTCGTACATTTTTTATTTGTTGATTTTGAGTAAAAAATCAATATGCAGTATTTTTCATAAATTAAATATTTTTAATAAACAAACAAATCGTATGAAATCTGATATTTTTAAAAATATGATTTAGACTTAAAATCTCAGAATTACTCAATATTGAATAAAAATCTGATATATTGTATTTTATTTTATTTTTATTTTATTTTTCGCACATTTTTATTAGTTGATTTTATTTTTTAAAAACAGATCTGCTGCATTTTCCATAAATTTAATATCTTTAATTAGGCAAGCAAATCGTATGAAACCAAAAATCTGATTTATTGTATTTCCTTTATTTGGGATTCTAATTCAATAAGTAAATTGGATTGAATCAACTACCGATTTTTTTAAAACAATACTACTGTAGAAGATACCTGATTTCTTAGAGTTTAATTAGGCAAGGAGATTAATATTTTTTCAATTTAATATGCTTTAATATTTTATTATTTTTGCCAAATTAGTTATATTTGGGACCTGTAATTTATTTAAATTTGATGCCTTACTTTTTTTTTTGATTCCGATTTTTTCTTATGGCTTGTAATTTAATTTATTTTCATGCTTTATTTTTCTTTATTCGAGGCATATTATTAAATTTATTTTTCTAGTTGCCTTTATTATGCTTGCTTTATCTATTATTTCAATTCAAAATAACAAAAACTACAGTTTATCTTTAATCAAAATTTGAATATCTGACTATTATATAACCAAATTTTATCATTGTAATCACTAATTAGACGATAGACAAATCAATTTAAAACCTAATAATTGAATATATATATATATATATATATATATATATATATGATTAGGTTCAAATGAAACCCACGTCAATATATGTGAACCTAGGGACCAATCTTGACCTTAGATCTAATAATATGTATGGACCAGATTTTTTCTATTTTTTAAATTCGTTAAATTACATATATGGAAGGAGAAGGACTTTTATGTAATTTTATAAATGCTCCTAATCAGTTTAAATGCCTACAAATCCTCCCGTAATTTCCCACAAACATTGAACCCAACCCTATCAAGCACGGCCGCCTCAGAAGCAGCCCCCCTTTTACTTCTTCCTTTCTTCTTCACCGCAAGAAACCTGCAGGGATCGAAAATTCTACGAGAACCAAAGCAGCGATGGGCTCATCCACACCCAGCGCGGGACGCCGGCGTACATCGCGCCGGAGGTTCCGAGGACCAAGGACTATGACGGGGCTTAGGCTTCCAGACCTGAAGGCGGCGTTCGGTTTGGGGGGGCCTTCTCGCAGTGGTCAGCGGTGATCCATGTGAGCTTCACGGTGGTCGCGGACTACTCGTATGCGAACATCAGGTTCGGGTGGTACAACGGGGACCACGGGGACGGGCTGGTGTTCGACGGCCCACTGGGGGTGCTGGCCCACGCTTTTGCGCCGGAGAACGGGAATCTCCACCTGGACGCAGCAGAGAGGTGGGCTCCACCTGAACGGGAACCTCCACCTGGACACATCGGAGAGGTGCTGGCCCACGTACTTGGGGCGATGATGAACTTGATTGGCCACGGCTGAATTAGACGGCGGCGGCGATGAAATTGAATTAATTCTTGAAGATCTTTTTTGGGTTTGCTGCAATTAAATTAATTTGCAGGTGCATGATATTACAAACCCCAGATTTTTACCAACATTCAGATTCATTACATTTTGGATGTTGATTGTGTGTTGATGGGTGATGGCGATGGTGATGGAGAATTGATGTGGGCCGGTGGTTGATTCGGACGGCTCTGGATTTTTTGGGGTTGTTGGGTCGGATTTCGAACGGCTTAAACCATAAAATCCTCTGCAATCAAAAAAAGTAGTGATAGTGTAGTAAAAAAGCGCTGCAATAATATTAAAAAAAGCATTGCTAAGTTATTATAAAAGAACTCCAAAATATTTAAGAGAGCAGTATATTGTAGTAAAAAAAGCGCTGCAACAATATTAAGAAAGCACTCCAAAAAATTAGCACTGCCAACATACAGAAAAAGCATTGCTGAAGACTTGTGTAGTGCTTTTAATATTTAGATTTTTAAATGTAACATCCATACATCCAATACATTATTTATTTATTTAATTATCATCATGCATTAAAAATATAATTCTAGTCCCAAGCTCGTCGCCATAATACGACTTCCGTGCCGCTGCTGTCGCTAATGCCGTTCGCCGAGATGCCGCCATGGTGGAGCCGAAGGGGGGGCCTTTGCTGCGCCGATTTCTGGACGGAGAAGGAAATCAATCGCACCCGGCCGTTCGCTGTCTTGCCGGTGCGGGTTTACGCCGGAAAAACGCTGCCAGGAGTCACCCCTTTAGCCGCCGACGAGAAATTGAAGAAGGGAGGGGCGCCGATTTTTCCATTGCCGTGGCCGATTTCTAAGTTTTTGGGAGAAAGAAAGGAAGAATGAGGAGAGGACGACGGGCTCTGGGGAAGAAAAGGGGCTGGGGCTCCCCTTTTATCCCAACAAACTTTTTCCAATTCTGCAGATTGACCCCCCAGCTTTCTAACCCTTTTCAATTGAAACCCCCAGATTTCCAATAACCCCTATCCAGCCCAAAACAAAATTTAAAAACTGCCACTCCAGTCCTTTTAAATTATTATTGCTATTAGATTATTATTATTAATACTATTATTGTTATTATTATTATTATTATTATTATCATTATTATTGTATTATTATTACTATCATTATTATTATTATTATTTTTAAAGATGAAAATACTAATTATAATATATTTTTTCTAATTTATTAGGTGACGAGCATTAAGGGGAACTTAGGATTTCAACTACGTGCATATCACTCGACTTTCCACGACATTTTACGAGGTAGGGACCACTGACTTACCTATGTTAAATTTTATGTACTCAAATTTATGTTCTATGTGTATCATGCAATTCTATATTTCCAAAAACTAATATAGCCGTAGACCAAAATGTCTCTGTGACCGGGGAAAAGGGTCATCGGGTTTATCCCGCGTGCTATAACCACGAATTAAAACCAGAGACCAAATGTGTCTGTGACCGGGGAAAAGGGTCATCGGGTATATCCCGGCGCGTTTTAGCTGCAGTCAACTTATTTTCTACGATAAAACTATGAATTCTATGGTCATTTGTGCTATTTTTGAGTTGTATGATTTTGCATTGGTTAAGTCGGTGTAACTATTGAGTACGTTGAGCTCATCCCAAATCAACGACGTGTTTTTCAGGTACAAAACGTTCAAGAAATTCGCAGCGGAAATAATCATAATGCAAATAACCAAGTTTTCAACAGTGGATAAAACGTAAAAACAAGATTAAACCATAAAATCCAATAACAAGAGTTTTCATTCCTCTCCTCGTTTCCCTTTCATTCGATATCTTCATT
>BMAC01000146.1:1401006-1412182 GCA_014905375.1 Phtheirospermum japonicum | reverse complement strand
TAACCCCTATCCAGCCCCAAAACATGTTTTAAAACTGCACTCCAGTCCTTTTTAATTATTATTACTATTATATTATTATTATTAACATTATTATTATTATTATTATTATCATAAATATTGTATTATTATTACTATCATTATTATGATTATTATTCTTAAAGATGAAAATACTAATTATATATATGTTTTTCTAATTGATTAGGTGACGAGCATTAAGGGGACTTAGGATTTCAACTACGTGCATATCACTCGACTTTCCACAACATTTTATGTGGTAGGGACCACTGACTTACCTATGTTAAATTTTATGTACTCAAATTTATGTTCTATGTGTATCATGCAATTTTATATTTTCAAAAACTAATATAGCCGTAGACCAAAAGTGTCTGTGACCGGGGAAAAGGGTCATCGGTTTATCCCGGCGTGCTATAACCACGAATTAAAACCAGAGACCAAATGTGTCTGTGACCGGGGAAAAGGGTCCATCGGGTATATCCCGGCGCGTTTTAGCTGCAGTCAACTTATTTTCTACGATAAAACTATGAATTCTATGGTCATTTGTGCTATTTTTGAGTTGTATGATTTTGCATTGGTTAAGTCGGTGTAACTATTGAGTACCGTTGAGCTCATCCCAAATCAACAGACGTGTTTTTCAGGTACAAATGAAGATATCGAATGAAAGGGAAACGAGGAGAGGAATGAAAACTCTTGTTATTGGATTTTTATGGTTTAATCTTGTTTTACGTTTTATCCACTGTTGAAAACTTGGTTATTTGCATTATGATTATTTTCCGCTGCGAATTTCTTGAACGTTTTGAAATACGTGAATCTTTTATGTTAAAATCGTGAAAATTAGACATTTATTGTGAACGCCAAGATTTCTCCATTTAATTATTTAAAAATATAAAACCTTTTTTCGACTAAAGTGAAATCGGGGCGTTACATTAAATTTAATTATATTTATTTATTTATACATTTTTAAATATGCAAAATGTATCTTAAATCGTACATCTTGAGAATGTGATTAATTTTATATATATTTTCATTAAAAATGAAGAAAAATTAAAAAAGTTATGGTTCGTTGAAGATTTGAGTTTTATTATAAATTTTTGAATTTGCAGTTATATATCCGTTGTGCTTTCTAAAAAGCAATTTAGTTCTCTTCATAAACGTTGTTATATGTCCAAAATACCCTTTTTAGTTATTTAATGGATTTTTTTAAATTATTACCATGCTGACATGTCATAATCTTAACCATCAAGATTATTCAATCTAATGGTCAAGATGAGTCCCTAGGTTCGCATATATTGACATGGTTTCCATTTGAACCCCAACCCTATATATATATATATGTATAAGTTTTAAAATTGTGAGTTTTGGGCAGTTAAAAATTCAATTTATGTGGCTCACAAACTTGAAATTCTAAGATTTTGAAAAACCGAAATTGATTTTTTAAAAATCTGAATTCAGAGCTTTAAAGAATTCAAAAAATTTTGGTTCACAAATTCAAAAAATTTAAACAATTGTATCTTATTTTTTAAGCCAAAATATCCGAAACTCAGCTACTTGAAAATTCAGTTTTTTTTTTAAACACACGACTTTAATTTTGAAATCTAAGTTGAAAAGTCAACAATTGTGTGGTGCTATGAGATTTAAATAAATAAATAAATAAAAAGTTGGAAAAGTCAATAATTGTGTGGTGTGAGATTTAAGTAAAAAAAAAAAAACAGTTGAAAAGTTAACAATTGTGTGCTGGGAGATTTAAAATTAAAAAATAAAACAGTTGAAAAGTCAACAATTGTGGCTTTGCGCCAAAAAAATTTCTTTGTGAGGAAAGAAAGAAATTTCGGAGGGAACCAAAAGAATTACCTCATATAGCCAGTACTGTTATTATATATATATATATATATATATATATATATATATATATATATATATATATATATATATAATTCCAGTTTCTTGTTGGCCAAAAAATGAACACAAAACCTGTATATACGAATATGTATCTTTCAATAATTTATATGTAGAGTTCCAACGAGTAGGCACATTGGTTGAAATTTTTTATCCTTCAAACCCGTTTTCCTTACAAAATCTCATCTATTTTCGTTGCAGGGATTTATTTCTATGAACACACGTGACCGCCGCTTTAATGGGAGAAAGTTCATTTTTCAAAACATTCAAACCATCTTGAGCACACAAATTCAAAATATGTCATATGCATCTAATATGAAAAAAAAAGCCACCAATAGATGGTTTACAAATACTAATAAGCTCATTAACACTCGCCGTATTAGAATTTGCATTGTCAAATGAAATAGAAAATATTTTTACAATTATACCATACTCTTGACAAATTAAATGTATTAATTGACAAATATTATGTGCATTATGAGGAGGTTTAAAATCTCTATATGCAAGCAAACGTTTTTGTAAAGTCCATGAATTATCAAACCAATGACATAAAACACCCATGTAAGAGTTTCGTTCCCAATGATCACTCCTAACATCCGAGCGAATTTAAACTTTGTTTGGTAAACTATCAAATTCATTACATAAGTTTAACTTATATTCACCAACAATTTTTTTAATATCACGAGTAAGGGTAGAGCATGAGGGATTAAAAGAAAGTTGGGTGAAATTTTCATATAAATCATCTTCGCCAAAGTTAAAAGGAAGAGATCTAGAAGAAATAAATTTTTCTAATTCCTTTCAATAAGTAGTGCCGGAATATGTAAATAATGAAGAGGAGTTCGTACTTACATGTCCTCCTTGTAGATGCGTTTAAGTCCTATCGATACCAACTTTTTCGGGGTTTTTTTTATTGATGGTTGTGCATATTACCATATCTTCCTCCTTCTATAAATTAGTAAGATGATGGACAATAGTTGCAAGTGACACGGTACATCATTTTTCATTTTTTTCCTTCTTTCGGAGGTGGCTCATTTGCGGGTGTCAAGATCTCGATTTTTTGAAAATATTTCTTGAAAATGCTAGATTTTAACTCCGTTGTTGCCCGAGAAGGAGAATTTGGGTTTCTTGGAGACAACTCATCGTGCTCCACCTCCTATTCATTGGGCGGCACTCTTCACCGGCAAAGGCGGTAGCAGCTCGATAACATCGATCAATGTTGGTATCACTCCAATCCTCGTCAACATCTATGGGATTGGGACTGTAGTCACCGACCTAAGGAGTGCTGGTGTTGCCTTCTGATAAGACGAAGGGATGGGTATTGGCTTCATCATTGAGTGTTATACTCTTCCCCTTATCGGCTCGACGAGAACGAGAAGAACCTCCACGGCTTGCCATTTTTTATATAATAAGATTAATACAAAAAATAAGAAAGAGTAGTAGTAGGATAAAGTGGTAGGATTATAAATTTAGGATTATAACTAGAAACTTAGAAAGTATAAGAAATATATTTGTAATATAACACTAAACTTAATAAAGTTTAAGATTAGGAAGGCTTGATAATTAAAGAAACTTAGTTAATCACTAAATTTGCAAAGAGAGATAATGTAGAATAAAGAAATTATAGAAGATGATAGATTGGTGTGAGAGAAATGAGTTGGGAATAAGGAGTATTTATAGGAGTGAAAAAATAAAAAAAAATCAAGCGGGAAAATCACCGGTTTTGGACCAAACCGGCCGATTTCGGTTCAAACCGGCAGTTTGATCAACGGTCACTTGATCTCGACCATTGATCATCAACTATCACTTCATCAAGATCATAGATTCCAAATGCCTCGTTGACCACGCCCAATGGATAGTTGTTGACCGGTTTAACTGCCGGTTTGAACCGACAATTTTTTTTAATTCTCAAACCGGCAATTCAAACTGCCGGTTTACGATTTGAGAAATGGGGAAACTGGAACCGGACCGCCTTAATGGCAGTTTCGGTTCCAGTTCAAATAGTGGTCAAAGGTTTCCCCAACCGTTAACCTCCGGTTTGAACCGGCGGTTTGGCCGGTTCGCCCGAACCGGTGAACACGTCTAGTTACCACGATGTAAACGAGATCAAACTTCATCTCGTTAAATTTACTCATACTAGATTACTACATATGGACATTCTATGGTAAGAAATATCTTGGTTCCACGCATCGTGTCGAACCTGAGGTTCACGTTAGAGGACCATTATACGCCGCTCTTGAAGAATCGTCAAATGTCTTCGTTAATGTTGTTCACGGTGCAGCTGGTACAAACATTATATTGAGCCTTAATGTAAAAGAAACTGCCGAATCCTGAGCCTCATTAGTTCTACGATATGTTGCTTGCTGGAAATCAATCTTTGTATCCCGAATGTGAGAAACATTCTCAGTTGTCTCTAGTTGCCCATTTCATGAACCTGAAGGCAAAAAATCACATGTCACAGAATCAAGCACTCAATTTAATCAAAGAAATTGTGCTAAAATATAATCATATGCCCGATGATTTCTACAAGAGTAAGAAGTTATTGAGAGGTATGGGCCTACCGGTATAGATAATCGATTATTGCCTGAACAATTATATGATCTATTGGAGAGACGATTCTGATTAAACCACTTACTGATTTTACAAGCACCCTTGGTTTAAACCCGCTATGTAGGGAAAATAAAAAATATAGAAAAGCAGCATTACATATAAGAAGATGTATTATTTTAAATTAGTTCCTCATTTTCAAAGGCTATACGCATCAGCAGCAACTGCAAAGGACATGAGGTGACATTTAAAATACATTGCTGACGATGGTGTCTGCGTCACCCATCAGATTCGGAGGCCTCGAAATATTTTAATCAAAACTATCCAGTGTTTTCTTCCGAATTCAAAATGTAAGAATGGACCTTTGCACAGATGGTTTTCAACCTTTTGGTAGTTTGGGGGTGCAATATTCCTCGTGGCCAGTAATAGTCACACCATACAACTTACCTCCATGGATGTGTATGAAAGAACAATACATGCTTCTGAGTGTTCTTGTTCTAAGACCCAAAAACCTGAAGGATAAGTTGAATATGTTTCTACAATATCTAATCGCCGAGTTAAATAAGCTATGGATGGTCGGTGCACCCTCGTATGATATCTCTAAAATAGAATTTTCAATTACGGGCAGACCTTATGTGGACAATTAGCAATTTCCCTGCCTACTCCATGTTGTCTGGTTGCAACACGGATATGAGAGCGACTTATCCATATTGCATGGAACGTTCAGATGCATTTACTCTCAAGTGCAGTGGAAAACAATCTTGGTTTGATGATGTTCAGAATTTTATTGATTGTGGTCATGCTTTTCAAAAAGACAATAGAATTTTTCGAAAAAAAAGGTGGAGATTCTATCGTCGAGCGCCTGGCCACAAACAATGATTTTGGCAGAGATATAAAGTTTGGGGATTTTTAAAGTTACTAATCTAAATGTAGCGCGTCAATACATATAGCCAAATCGAGTAGTTGGAGGAAAAGAAGAATATTATGGGATTTACCATACTGGAACACAAGTTTGATTCGACATAATCTAGAAATTATGCACATCGAATAAAATATGTTTTATAATGTGTTCAACACGGTTATGAATGTCCAAGGGATGCAGAAGAACTCCCAAATCCAGGGATGAACTGAACGAATATTATTTTTGTCATGGCCTACAACAAGACGCGGCAGGAAAGTATCTAAAAACTTGTTACACATTGGATAAGACATCAAAAGTGTCCTTGTGTGAGCGGGTAAAATCTCTTCAATTTCCAGATGGCTATGCATCAAGTATGGGGCGTTGAGGTGATATGAATGGATTGAGATTTTTTGGGATGAAGAGTTACGACTGCCATGTGTTCATATAAAGGTTGATACCAATTTCATTCTAAGAACAGCTTCCCCATCCTGTGTGGAAGGTCCTCATAGAGATGAGTTTATTTTCCAAGAACCTCAACTGCAGAGTGGTTGAGACTGATGATATGAGTTTCTTAGAGTGTGATATTCTTCTAATTTTGTGTCAACTTGAAAAGATCTTTCCGCCTAGTTTTTTTGACTCCATTAAGCTTTTGCTAGTTCACTTAGCATACAAGCCAAGAATCGCAAGTACAGTGAGATATATGTCGATGTGTCCATTCGAGAAATCTCTTCGCAAATTGAAGGACAATGTGAGGAACAAGGTGAGCATCAAGGGGTCGATAGTAAATACGTATCTTATCAAAGAGGCGTCAAACTTTCTTTTTATACTATTTTGAAGATCATGTCTTAATCAAAAAGACAGATTTGGTGAATATGGTGATGACGACGTTTCTTCGGTGTTTAAAAAATATGGTGACATGTTCGTTGCATCGGAAAAAAAATTCTTGAGCAAAAAATAATTCAATGCGGTGAGAACTTACGTTTTACTAAACTGTGACGAAGTCCAAGATATTATTAGGTTGGAAATATCAATATTTATATTTTTTAACGAAATATTATATAATAAGGTATGATAATTCTAATCTTTATCCATTTGCAGTGTTTTCACGGAGGCTGTAAAATAGCCTCAACCAAATATTACGTATTATGGGCTATAAAATATTAAAAATTTAATTTGCCAATTGTTTGGAGAGATATGCGAGTTCTTCTAAAATGATTATATACAATTGTGACATATATATTCAATTTAAATCGAAATATAAATAAATAATATGTCTAATACTTTTTGTCATTGTAGGCACAAGATCCCTTGAATAATGTCACCGCCAAGTACATTAGTAGCTAGCATTACGTCCATTACGATGTGAGACTACATATCATGGTTGAAATATAAGTAGATATAGGTTTCACACAGTTGCATACGTATCATATAGATCAATTTCGAGTATTGGTGTCTGTATAAAAGGAAAAAACTATGGGGATGATGAGTATGATTATTATGGCCGTCTCGTAAAAGTTGTTAGACTCGATTATACAGGGTTGCCTTACAAGAGCACACTCATGTTTAATAATGAGGGTTTTCATCAAACTCCCACAGGAACAAAGGTTCATCCTTAATATAATCTTGTTGATGTCAATTATAAGCTTAGATTTAATCGCTAAGAGCCATTTGTACTTGCTGCCCAAGCTGTTCAAGTTTACTACTACCGGTATCTGAGTTTTAAATAAGACAAGTTTGATTGGTTGATAATGTGCAAAACTAAAGTTAGATCGATAATAGATTTTATCGAGCCTATGTTTCCTATCGAGCCTATGTTTCCTAATAAATCCTTTCAAGAGTAGCATATAGAAATGCACAATCCATTACAATTGGAGGATGGAGATTTCTAATTACACATCGACCTTTTTTTTAATAAATCGGATGAGCTTGTCAATTAGTCAGAGGAGGAGACAGAAGATGTGTTTCTAAACAATGATGATGATAAAGACGAAGATGAGTTTGATAATAACCTAGATAGTAAAAGTGTTTGTTCAGGTGAAATTTAAACTTGATGCATACATATAAAGTTTGAAATTAAATAGTTCATCTACCCCTGTTCAAATGTGCATCTATGCTTAAATTTAATGGTTTTTACCTCAAACTGGATTCATGTTGTGCTTCTCTTGGTTCATCATTCCCGTATCATCATCAATTAGAGGATGAAGACGATGATTTGATGGATTCATCAGTAGGGACTCCGCCTTCGATCGTTCTAGCCACCTCATTTGCTGCTAGTACATCTAGAGGCCTCATGACATTACCTTCCAGTATGATTGAGGTCTATGTCATCCTCCTAAGGTAGGTGACTTTAATTTAATTATCATTTCTAATAAATCATTTACGTTAATATATTGCTCTAATTAAACTTATATTTTATTATGCTGCGCAGTGACTCGACGAAGTTATCGATGATTCTTCGAGTGATCTACGAGGCTTTTTTACACATCGATCAGCGAAAATATGAACACATCTCTGAGTCTCATCGTCAGTTGTGGTGGGCTGATTTTTTGGTAATTAATTAATAATATTAACTTATATTCACAAGTTATATATAATAATTTTTATTAATCAAATTATTTTTTTTTCCAGATGGAACACGAGTTTGTATTATGAGGAACTTGTACAATGTAACTTTCATAGATCTATGGATCACTCGTGGTGCAGCTGTCTTCACGAGTGGAAGACAAAGTGGAGAACGGGGGGAAGGGTGCCCGCGTGCATGGGGGAGGACATCTAGAGGGGAGTGGCTAGTAGAGTTTGAGAAGATGGAGAATAAGAGAAGTAAGATAAGGAAAGCAGGAATAAGATGAGCGAGCCCGGAGGCCCTTGTACTGGGATATCAAAGCGGAGAGATGGGTCTCGAACTATGATTGGTCATGCACATCAGCTCCTAAGTAAATTTAAATGTTTGTAAATTTGTCTTGTAGGTAATTAATTAGTTCATAATTAGTGGTAAGTTAAAATGTAGTTTAAATATTGAATACAACGTGCGGATATGGGTAGGGAACCCACTGCATTCGAGCTTTTCTTGACTATGCATTATTGACCCGACGACACATTCACTGATCCTGTATCATAGCAGACAGCTGTAAGTATTTATACACACACACACACACACACACACACACACACACATATATATATATATATATATATATATATATATATATATATATATATATATATTTCATTTCTTAATACTAATTAGTAAATTATATATCAATCAAAATATTTCAGGAGGAGTATCAGAGACTTTTAGAGGAGAGACATGCAGCGTCATAGGGTCCTACTGATGTTGATGAGGACGAGGTGTATCTACAAATCGTTGGGGCGAAAAAGTATTACCAATATGGCATGAGATTCTTATGGGGTCTTCTGGCTTCAAATACTTCTAAAAGCGGTACCTCCTATGCTCCAGATAGTTGTGTCACAGAACTCTAGACTCAACTGCAGTCGTTTAAGAGTCAGGTCCAGACTCAAATCGAGGCAAACGATCGGGTATGTCAGGTGTAGCTCCAGATACGCGAGGTGCATGCGCGTGAATAGCTCGAGATGCAGGCAAATCTCTGTAATTAGATAATGGAGGAAGTCATCGCAGCTATAAGAGCACGACCTTGGCAGCCTACCTCTGATCCTCCAGAGTAGTAGTGTTATATTAAGGAGCATTTTCAAAATATTTTTGTTTGATAATTGATTTAAACCATATAAATTTTAGGATGTTGAATAACTATGTTTCATATTTAATTTTAAAAAAATTTGGCACCTGAAAATTATGTTTCATATTTGATATTCAAATTGTGACACAGATAAAGAAAAATAATAAAAAATAATTAAATAAAAAGATGATGACTCAGAGCCCGTCAGCAACATTCTGAGAATGCTGACCGGGCCAAACTCGTCAACAAAATAATACCTGTTACTTTTAATTGTTAGCATTTACTAAGGCGTCAATTATACCTGTTAACAAATTCTGACGAGTACCATATTGTGCCGAAGGGCTTTCTAACAGGTATTACCATCAGTAGGGCGTCGGGTAAATACTGGTAGGTATGGTTATCCTTTAGCATATAGTTACCGATGCCAAAAATACTGACAGGTATTACACGTCAGCAAACCCGTCAGTAAAAAGGATACTTGCTGACAGTTATACATAGCATTCGCAATTTTCTTTATAGTGATAGGATGCTGAATATATTGACTAATGAACTTTTATATCAATAGATATCTTGACACGGTTAATATTTAGGTTATGCATATAAGTTATAACTTATAAGTTCAATCTTATTTTGGTTGTATCCGATATGGTGGTAACTATTTTTTTCAAACATGAATATCGAATGGTGAATATTTTTAATCCAATTGTATGAGCAAATAATTAGTATTCTGCTAATTAAATGTAGGAAAAAAACTTTTTACCATCCGAACTATTACGATTTTCACAACTTACCATACGAACTTTTTTTGGGGACGAACCACGATCTGAATTATGCATTTTTTGCAACTTACCCCCCGAAACAAGAATTTTGGTGGTTTTGGATACCAAATCCGGTTTGTTAAGGGTATTTTGGTAACTTTAAAATGATAAATATTATATATATATATATATATATATATATATATATATATATTAAAAAATAAAAATTATTTTGATGAAAAATAAATAAAATCATTATACAATATCAAATCTTTTGTACAAATATGTTCTACTTGAAAATTTTCCTTCTGGAACCGAACAAATAGCAACAAATATTTTTTGGAATTAAGCAAACAAAAGAAAGCAACAACAGTAGGTAACAATATTCGCCATCCCCAATTTCTAACACACAATTTCTAATTTTTTGGAATCAAACACACAATTTCTAAAAATACAATTCAAACTAAATTCGAAGTCGTTCATGAAAATCCGACACACTAAACAAACCACCACTGCCGATTTTCCCAGCCACAACAGTCGCCATCCCCAATTTTGGCCGACACCATCTAGCACCCCATTCCGGACGAAAATGACTCTAAGCAAAAACTGAATCAAATCCACAACCGTCACAGAATTTTTTTCCAAACCCGGGAACTTGATAATCATCGCCACAAACCACCACCGCCGCTGACAACCGACCTTCTCAATCGTGCCCGACCGCTGAATTTGAAATGTTGTCGGTGTCCAATCGCCTCATCGCCATCACTTAGTTTCTGGAAAATAGAGACGAGACCCTTCATGAAATGAGCCTGCCGCGACACGTTTTCACTGGAGAGACAATCGTTGCGTGTCGTCATCGCCGGAGAGCTTGACGTCATCGCCTTGTTACTCCTCCGGGCCGCTACCGTGGAGATGAGGCCGCCTTGCCATCGCCGTATTTCTGACGCTGCCGCTAATTACCTAGTCGCCATGGTTATTGGTTGCTCCCGTCGTTATCGCCGCCGTGAAGGATCGGGATGGAGGCGGCAGATTCTCCAATTGATTTCGTGAACTGGGGAGAGAAATGAAATAATGGGGGTACGAATAGATGGCTTTTTAATATATATATATATATATATATATATATATAGTATTGGGTTCAAATGAGAACCCCGTCATTATATGTGAACCTAAGGACTAATCCTGGCCTTAGATCTAATATTGCACAGTGCAACTATATGTCCAGTTTCATTGTGCTTTTTACACAGTACTGTAGTGCTAAAATCAGTCTAGTTTTTTTAATTTAATTATATATATATATATATATATATAATATATATATATTTACGTTTTAAAACATGCAATATGTATCTTAAATTGTAGAT
>BMAC01000146.1:1380708-1392518 GCA_014905375.1 Phtheirospermum japonicum | reverse complement strand
GGATTTGAAAAACCTTGAAAAATAAGACTTTTTGTTCTTTGGGGACTTACGTCGAACACTTGGCGTGCGTGTTCAACCAACAAAATTATTTGACTAAATCCTTGACAAAACCTTCACCAACAACTCCCAACACACAACCAAACAATGAATAATAAAGTCCCAAGAAAGTTTCAAGCGAAGTACCTCGTCGATTTTTCGGAAAAACGCTCGAATTTCCTGGAGTTGCCCGAATATGCCTCAACCCTTGTAGCCCCCTTTGAGAAATTGGCTTGTATGTAAAAAGTTGGAATGAATTTCTGGGTTTGTGAGTGTTATAGTGTTTGAATTCCTGGAAATCTTAAAAAAATCAATTATTGCAACAAAAAGGACATGAAGAAGGATAGAGAATTAAAATTTGAGGTTAGAAAAAGAAGAAAGGTGAGAAAAAGGGAAAAAAGAGGCTGTTTTTAAGCAATTTTCTGGGCCAATCCCGCGGGTCACACGCATACGGGTCGGGTCGTGGGCCAAAAATCCAATTTTTAACCGTTTTTGGGCCGGGTCTGGATTCGCGTCGACACCGCGTCAGTCGACGCGAAAGAGAGTGATTCTTCGGCATTTCGCGTCGACGCCGCATCAACTGACGCGAACAGGTGCTCGGCGTCGACGCGGGCGGATTCCTCGGTGTCTTTTCCTTCGCTCGTTCATTTATTCTCCTCGTCCGAGTTCTCCATCTGATCTTAAACAAGTGAAAATCAAAAAAAAAATTGGATAAAATGAGAATAAGGTACAAAAGGATACAAATGCTCGGGTTGCCTCCCGAGAAGCGCAAATTTTAACGTCGCTTGCTCGACGCTATCTTGCTCGTTTATCTTTCAACGTACGGTGGATCTCCAAACTCCACCATCTTGCGATTTCTATTTTTACATCGTTCGTCATGATGAGGCTTCAATCTATGCTTGTTATCTTGAAAGGACGATTTGCAAATCTCATCGTACAACGTGGCTACGCCGTACTCATCAAATTCTTTAATCAAGAATGGTCCGCTCCATGAAGCTCCAAAATCGGCTGGGTCGTACTTACGTTCGTTATTACACAAGACTAATTCTCCAACCTTAAATTGCAAGTTCTTGACTTCACTCGTGGGAACCTTTCTTGATTTCTTCATCTCCTTCGCCCAATCGCCTAAACACGCCTCGCCCGTGTTCTTTTTGAAAGTGAAATTTTTGCTATGGTCGAGGAAATCGTGCCTTGAACGATTTATTGGTGGTTTCGACTCCACCTTTTTCTCGAATTTGTGCGAACACTCCTCATCAAAATTGTCTTCAAATCCTGCCACGATGTCGCGTATGTCAATTCCCAACAACTCGATCAATTCTTCTCCACTTAAATGCATATGTTCATAGGACTCGTAATCTTTACACGAATTGACTTGATTGTTCCTTCCCTTGATAGAAACTCCGGCGTCGTTTCCGTCGCCTAACTTGTTCAAAGTTGCGATCTCTCGTAATTCGTTGACGCATGATGCAACGGGGTCAATGAATGAATCTTCCTCTTGCATAATAGGAGAGGGAGTGTTGTGAATATCTTTCAGAGAAAACTGTTTCGCCCAAAACGGTCATCGTCATTCTTCCTTTATGAACATCAATAAGAGTGTGGGAAGTCGCCATGAACGGTCGCCCTAATAAAATGGTGTGCTCGTTGTCCTCAGTCGGAACTTCACCAATGTCCATAACCACAAAATCTACCGGTAGTACGAGCTCTCCAACTTTCCCTAGAATATCCTCGACTATCCCCAAAGGTCGTCGAGTTGATCGATCGGACAACTCTAGGCGCATAGTTGTCAGTTTAAGGGGTCCAAGATCAAAATCTTGATAAAGCGAATAAGGCATTATATTAACGCCCGCTCTAAGATCCAACATACCTACTGCCTTCTTCCCATTAGCTAGTGAAATCGTTATGGAAAAAATGCCAGGATCGCGCTCCTTAGTTGGTAATGGTTTCTTGAAAATTGCGCTAACTTCCTTCGGTAACGGAACGTATTGAGTTGTCGCCAAACGTCTCTCTCTTGAGGCAAGTTCCTTAAAAAACTTGACGTAGGCGGGCATCGTCTTGATCACTTCTAAAAGTGGCAGGTTTATATTCACATTCTTCAAGAGCTTGTACAACTCCATAAACTTATTGTTCTCCCTTGCTGGACGTAATCGGCTCGGAAAAGGAACAGCATCCTTATACTGCATCGTTGTTTGCTTTGGTTGCGGCGGTTCATCGTTGCCAGAGGTGTCGCTCAGAATTTTCCCTTGAATAGAACCAGGAACATATCTATTGGCGGATTTATGTAGCTTGTCCACTGGTTTAGAAACAGTCTCCTCATCTTGATCTACTATGCCATTGTCGATCTTCTTCCCACTGCGAAGGACGTGAACCGCCGATGCTTGATCCGGTTGGCTTGATAGCTTGTCTTTCTCCTTATTTGACCTAGTAATATCAGTTGCTATTTTTCCCATAGTTCTCTCCATTCTATCCATGTTTTTAGCTAGATCATGCACAATACCGGAAAGATGGTCAATTCCGCTCACCTTCTTTGAAAGTTCGTCAATCTTCGCGTTTACCTTTGTAAGCCCTTCTCTATTATTGATCGTCTCGGATACTTGATTTTGCTGCCAAACCAGCAGCTGATCGTTCGGTTGGATTCTACTTGACGTCTGCCCTTGCGTATGAAAATTATTTTGTTGTGGCGGCACTGGTGGTGCTTGAGCATACTGTGGTGGTGGATATTGTGGACCAGGTGGCATATGATTTGGATTTCCCGGACCCCACTTGAAAAGAGGATTGTCACGTTGTGGTGTGTACTTCTTTTGATTCGAATAATTTTGGATCGCGTTAACATCCTCGTGTTGCTCAATGTTGTTTGGGCACACATCCACCGAATGCTGGGGAGATCCGCATTGGTTACATGTTACGGCCATCCTTTGCGCATTGGCCTTGCTAGCACGCTCGGCTTTCCAAGCAGCTAATTTCTCATCAAATATCTCCTCACATTTCGCCTTCACTAACTTGCCGTCATCTAAATCAGGATCGGGAATGGAAACTTCGTTAACCCTCATTTTACGAGGCCGAGAGTTAGTTTGTCTAGACTTTTCGCTTTGTTTTTCCAACACTTGTCTTGCCTCGTGTGCTGTCAAATCTCTAAAATCTTCTCCCGCTGCTATCTCTACCTCACGTTTCCCATGGTCCAATAAACCATCGAAAAAGAACTGGTTAGTCATATCCGGAGAATAGTCGTGGTGGGRRCAAGCTTGCAAAAGTGTCTTGTAGAGCTCCCACRTTTCGTGAAATAGCTCTCCTTCTAACTGCTCAAAAGTAGCGATTTGTCTCCGAAGATGCCCCATTGTTTGGGCTGAATAATATTGGTTTAGGAACTTTTCGCTAATCATATCCCAGTTGGTTAACGAATCAGGCTCTAAGGACAGTAGCCATGACTTCGCCTTGTCCTTCAAGSTGTACGGGAAACAAATCATCTGGACCTCCTCTTGGTGAAGGCCATGAACTACGAATCGGCCGACTTCATCAACAAAGTAATTTARAAATKCCAAAGGGTCTTCATGCGCATTCCCATGAAAGGTCGGAAGTAAATTGAGTTGATGCGGTTTAATCTCCAYTRCCCTCGCAGTAGGTCCAAGAACAATGRCGGACCTAAAGGGTACAACCTTTGGWCGTGCCAAGTCGYGCTGTCTAAGKGCTCGATCTCCCCTTGGTTCTATAACTTGTTCATTAASTCTCTCGTAGTGGTCATCGTGTGMATATTTGTGCTCACGCTCGTATCTCMTTCCGAAGTTATTTTGCTCGTATCCRTGATCTTGATTCTCCAACCAATCGTTCACGTGCCTTTGGTTGTTAGCGTAYGCGTTGTGSTGCATAAAATCTTCGTTTCTAATTTCCACGTTCTCGAGGTTRTGTTGGCGAATAGCGTTGTTGTTCATTTCCCCGTTTGGTCTCATATTCGCCATGTTGGGTTGGTGGTTGAYCATGWTGTTCTGCCGATTAATCCCTTCGTCTTGTCCCACGTTCTGCTGATAATTAGCCCAATAAGCTCGGGGTAGTGGTTGTCCTTGCAAAACGATCGRCTCACTCCCATACCCGTGTCGGTTGGGWYGGGGTGGTGTTCGTGGTGGGGAATCGCCGTTTCGAACCGATTGTGCCCCTAACATCATGTCGGGAGCTTGATCGCAAGCAAAATCAGTTGTTGTTGAGGAATCGTCCTCGGGAATAAAAACGGGTCTTGGTCTCGGTGGATTTGAATGGTGGATGTTGTCAATGAATGGCACAAGGTCCAGTTGAAGTGATCGCCTTCCTTGCATAAGCTCAACAACACGTCAACGTATGAAATGGCAAAGGCCAAGAGCGAAAATAATAAATAAATATAGAAAATTAAAAGTAAACATAAAATGTCAAAAATAAAACGAAAAACATCTCAAATTCCTACTCGTTGCTTCCCCAGCTACGGCGCCAAATTTTTTACTCAAACTTTTGTGCACTCCGTTTTTAATAATTAATTTAAAAGCACGTCAGTTTGCTCGCAAGTGTACGAGGTAACTGTAGGGTGATGAGTTTGACTCGAATCGTATCTCTCGAGGAAACAATTGTTTGGTCTTTTCGATGTTTTTCTCAATTACGAATAACATACATATACATTTGGGGGTTTGAATAGATTGATTCGATCATTATAAACTAAGACGATAATTAAACTAAAACTAATTAAACTAATTACTTTAAACTAGATTATCAATTACGAACTAAGCAGTAAAGTAAAGCTGATTAAACTAATTATTCTAATTTATCAACTAAGAAGAATAACTAAATTATCAATTTAATGCTATGAAGATTAGAACTAATTATAATATCTAAAAGCATGAATTTAAGAAACTATCTCTAAGAAATTGAATCATACGAATCCAAGAACCATTAACTAAGAATAAACTAAATCGCATAAATAAACTAAATTAACCAATATCCAATATCCAAGCATAAGAAACAATTAAACTAATTAAAAGTAGAATTAACTAAGAATTTATCTAAGCAATTAACTAGAAAATTATCTAAGAGTTTAGAAAACTTATTGAAACTAAGGAAAGCAATGAAAAGCTCCAGCTATTCCGGAGTTTGAATGTTGATCTTGGGCGAAGATGGATTCTCGAGTGCGAAATCGATGTTTCGGACCCGTAGAACTTCGATCCTTGATCCGCGTCTCCAAATCTTATTATAAGACGTGGATTTATTGTTATTGAATGCTAAAATACCCTAGGATAGTGTTGTGTCTTTGTGTCCTCGTGTGTTCTCCCTAAAATCTGAAATAATGAGGGTTTAAATAGATATTAGAAGTCTTGGCGCACAAGAAACCCTAAAATCCGAATTCTGGGCCGTCGCGTCGACGGTGCATCGACGTAGCGTTGACTGACGCGTGCTGGCGCTCGACGGGACTCGGCATACTTGGTCGACAGCGCTCGGCAGGTGTGGTCAGCAGGTGCGCGCGTCGGCTGGGCAGGTGCGTCGATGGGGTGCGTCGACATCGACGCTTCAGCAAGTTGCATCGACAATGGTGCGTCGACATCGACGCTTCAGCAAGTAGCGTCGACGTTGCGTCGACATCGATGCTTCAGCAAGTAGCGTCGACATAGATGCGTCGACATCGACGCTTCAGCAAGTAGCGTCGACGGAGCATCGACTGACGCAGTCATGACTCGCTGACATGGCTCGCGTCGACGGTTCGTCGACGGTCGCGTCAGTCGACGCGACTGAGCATCGATATCCGTTTCTCGATCGTTTGCTATTCGTTTCACCGGAAAGCTTGTTCTTCTATTCTCGAACATCGAACTTCATCTTTTACGTGCTAAACTCTTCCGGTTACTTAGCTGTAAGGTGAAAAACAATGAAACATCACCTAATTGCATCAATTAAGATCAAAATGCGGTAAAATAAGCTGGAATTATAAAATTACGGAATTATGCTTAAATCATCCAACTTATACCAAAAAAAAATATAAAAACGAACTATAAAGCTAATAAAAATAAGGCAAATATACTCTAATCATCTCTCGATTCTCATAACGGTTTATGAGCTTAGTCTTCTTGAAATCCGAGGATCGTCAAGCGCCCTAGCTGCATGAGAAAACACATAAGTCATCTCAAAAGGAACAATAAACAATCGTAAAATTGGAAAGCTAAGTAAATAGTTTTTGCATGGGAAATTATACAAAATAGCCTAATCTCAACCCGAATAGGTAATAAAACGACTCAAACATGACTCGAAACATATACAAAAACCATAACAAATTCGTACGAATCAACCACCTAACTCTTTATTGGTTTGTTCGTCCTCGAACAAACAAAAGTATCAAAACCATGTAAGCATGAAGGTAGCTAGATCAAAGAGTCATGTTGTGCATATAATATAGTTTTGCAAATATAAACACTTTTGTCGAAAAATCTTAAGTTAAGCTCTTGTTACCTTTTCGCCTTGAAATCAAAAGAATTCATCCTCACAAAAGGAAAATATATCATGGTGCACTATTTCGCTCGTGTTTTTCAAAAGGTAAGTATATACGCTCGGATCAACAATAATGCATTCAACGATTCGTGAAAATCGAAAACTAGTATATTACATATGTGTGCACATTTAGTCAAGAATCGGATGAGGACTTTCTAGGGTTGTAATGTAGGCTCTTTGGTAGGGTATGTCATATATAAAGATGTGTGGCTAACTTGCAGACAAACAAAATCAATAAATCACTCACTCCATTATTCTAAGCATAGAGCATAGTTTTGCTCGTCATTCTTACCAAAACAACCATATATCACTATTCTTGCCCAAACCCGAACCCGAATATTTGCCTTTATAAATAGGCTTCATTCTTAACATTAAGATGCTCTTATGAACTTAAGCATCCTTAATTACATTATTTCAATATATTTTTTTTATTATTAATAGTTTTTTAAACTCCCCCTACTAATTTCCACCATGAAACCGTCAATCTCAATAGACCAATAATGAAAAAACTCTAATCTCACACACTTAAACGAAATAAGAGCTATAATTGTGCTCGTGGCTTACAAAAAGACGTGATAAAGGATCGAGGGGGCTCATCGGGAATTATAGTGTTTTTATTTCTAAATATAATCGAAAACGGGTTTTATATGTGCCTATCATCATTTTCAAAACCAAATGTACACATGCAACTTTAGAGCCTTCTCAAAACACTTATCGAATCAAAGCATGAAATGTTGATGAACACACAAGGCTCCTTACTGGGGTTTTAATCAAACTTTTGAGAAAAAGGTGATCGAGTTTTACGAGCTTCGCAAAATTGATAACGACTAAGTGTTGTTTTAAATAAATGTATATAAGTAGGTTTTAAAAAATTTTGCACTAAACAAGCTCAAAAGATTCTAACGTCAAATCACACACTACATGATTTCGACAGGCAAGACAGTACAAACAAAAATAAGCATGGAAATGAGTTCAACATACGTCGAAATACAATAAAAATTCAAACATAACCATTGGACTGAAACGACTACGCATGCGTAATATACGACTACCCCCCCCCCCCCCCCCCCTTCCACACACACACACATAAATGTAAGCAATGTCCGCATTGCTGTAAATAAACACAAGGAAGAAGGAAAAGGTTGAATCATTTATCATGCGAATAGTTAGTCGAATTGTTATACAAACGCTAAAGCACACATAACAGAAAAGGTCAACAAACAAAATCACTAAAAATGAAAAGCGAGAGTTTGGATAGAAAGCGATACAATAATGGGGCTCGGGCCCGCCTAAATGTTCATGCCATCTGGAGGGGAACTTGGAAATCTACAACTGGTGGCGACGTTATTAAGTAGGTATTGGTGTAGTGTCATCCGGTCGGATATTCCTGCTATTCGGTCAGATGGTTCATCGGAAAGTTCATCTGACCGATTACCTGCATCAAACCAGTTGGATGGCTCTCCAGAAGGTTTTATCCGGCCAGACCCCTGCACCAATCTGGTCGGATGGTTTCTTAAGGGCTTGAGTCTGACTGGTATTCTTCCCAATCTGACCGAATTATCTGGGATTACTGATTTTTGTCGCTCCCTGCGCACTTAACACACCATTACCAAATCCATCCGACTCCAGCTTATCAAACAAAAAAATATGTAAAAAATAAAATAATAAAAATAAAAATAAACCAAACTATGGACAAAACTAATGAAAACTTGGGTTACCTCCATAGAAGTGAAACTTTTAACGTCTTTTGCTCGACGACTTAAATAAGTGATGTTATACGGGATCCAAAAATAAATGACGATCGTGCCACGCCTTAATGTTATTCAAGATCAATAACGGGTGACGATGTGATCGACGAATTCTCGACGCGCTATTTTGAGAATCCGTCTCCGCAAGAGTACGGAGCCGGTTGTAGGGCGGCGAGTTCTTCCCGAGTCGTGTCTCTCGAGGATGGATGTTATCGGCTTATCGGTGTCTTATTTGCTCTTATCGTCGATTGAAATTAAACTAATCTAAACTAGGAAAGCAGTAGTCATTGATTTGGTTTGAGTTTTTTGCAACTAAACTTAAATTGAAATAGAAGTTTTGAAAGCATTAAAATGTGGGAAGGAAATTAAAGCTTATTTAAAAACGGCCTGTTGAGCCGGTCGAAACGGACGTTGAGCTGGTCGAAATGGGAAAACACGGCCTATTGGAAATCGTTCCAACCCATCTTGGGACCCGAGCCGGTGCTCGGACCTCCGTACTGCAGGACCGCCACTTGGCTCGTGCCTTCTCCGAAAGGCGCGCCCGAACTGGCATTCGGGACGTCGCCGGCCTCGCCTTGTTCATTCTCCCGGTGGCGTTGGCGTCTCGTATTTTGGCTCGCCGGGTTCGTCGGGGCTCTCGGCGTTTTGAACGTTAATTCCAAGAGATCGACCCTTGTCATGTTGGCCGCTTCGGCCTCAAACCCGAAGTAGCGGGCAAGCACGGTGATCATCGGCCCCATGCCGACTCGGGCGACGCTTCCTCCTCTCGTCCTCCGAATCCCTTCAATTTGTCCTCGGATCAATGGAAAAAATGGGACCGGATGTCCATTGATTAGGCACCAAAGCACGTATATCTCGTGCCGAGTGAGGTTGGTGCTTTCATGCTTGACCATTAGGACGTGGGCAAAGAATTTGTAAGCCCCAAGCAATGCCAAGTCGACGATCGCCAACGCCGAGTAACGATCCCGGCTACCACGTCCGCCCGTGATAGTCCCCCAAAACACAATCTCATTAAATCCACTCACTTGCGTATATGAGTACTGCTAGCAGTCAAGCCCGAGCACCGTTTGTACCACCCCCTGATCGATACGGCATTTAACTCCCCCGAAATGCACATCAAAACCCCCGTCAGACGTGTCTTGATACGTGGTGAAAAACTTGAGCACTAGCTCTTGATAATCCGGTGCTCGGAAAGACGCGAACATCCGGCCATTCATCGCGTCGATGAAAGTTAGTAGACGCGTGCCGAATCCGTCATAGTCCCCGTTTGCCACCCACTCGTCTAAACGCTCGATGTTAATGAAACGAGGGGTAGCGAAATGTCGCTGGGATAAATTTTGATAGAGTTCCCCCTCGTATGTGGAGTAGACCGGGAAGGGGGCACCGTAAGTTCTGGCGATATCGGGGTATTGGGGAAGGGCGAAAATATTTTCTTCGTCCGAGTGGACATCCATTGTATATGGTGAAAAAGGGAATGAAGGTAGTCGGGGTTGTAGTAGGGAGGTCTCAAAAACAAATCGAACGAAAAACGACGAAAATAAAAATTGAAAGTTCTTTGGGGCAATATGTCGAGCACTTTATGGGCGAGATTTTTGAAAGATGAAGATAAAACAAAAATGGATCCCAAATTCCCAACCAAACACAACCAATCAATTTCAATTGTCCTCAAGGGTGTAGAACAAGCGAAGTACCTCAGATTTGTTTCGAGAAAGAGATGAGAAATCGAACAAGCACCAGGATTATATTTGAACTTGAGAAAGGAGAAGGAGCTTGTGAATTCCCGCGTGAATTGCCTCGTCGATCGACTAAGAGTCGATTCTCTATCTTTCTCTCTTTTCTATTTTTTTTATTTTTTTCTGCTCTTTTTCAGATTTGTGGTCGATTTCTGGTGGAAAAAAAAAGATGCCGATCGACTGCTATTTATAAGCCCGCTGCCGCTCAGTCGATCGACTGCGGCCGATCGGTTGCCGACAGTCGATCGACTGCTCTGTCAAAAAAGTACGAAAGTCCCTGGAATCTAGTCGATTCCTCCTGGTGCAGTCGATCGGGCGCCAGTCGATCGACTGGCTGTCGATTAGCATATAACCATTCGATCGACTGCTCTTGTAAAAAGCTTAAAAAGTTCTGGAATCAAGTCGATTTTATCCTTTCTATCGATTGGGCAGTCGATCGACAAACATTCCAGTCGATCGACTAGATATGCAGTCGATCGACTGAATTCCAGCAGTCCATTTCCAAATTTCGATCCGCTTTTCTCCCAAAACTTCCAGAACTGGACCTACATGAACCCAAAAACGTTATAAACACTACTTACACAAAGAATACACACTAGGTTGAAAGAAGAACAAGAAAAGAGTTAGAAAGGGTTAGAACGTCGTGGGTTGCCTCCCACGTAGCGCATTTGGTTTACGTCGTTCGCTCGACGATCTCAATTCCATGATCAAGATCCCATCGGGGGCAGATCACTCAGGTCTTCCTCCTCCACGATCATAGGCTCGAGCGCCTTGGTTTGTAACATACTRTGTHGGTAAGGTTTTACTCGTGCGCCATTAACTTGGAAATGCTCGTTCGTTTTGGGATTGATCAATGTCACAGCTCCGAACGGGGATATCTTCTCGATCGTGTACGGGCCGCTCCACTTCGACATGAGCTTCCCTGGAAATAACGCGAGTCGGGTGTTGTAAAGGAGCACTTGCATCCCTTCCTCCAACTCTTTGGGCGCAAGTTTCTTATCATGGAGGAGTTTCATCCGATCCTTGTAAATATGAGCACTCTCGAACGCCTCGTTTCTTAGCTCGTCAAGCTCCTCAATTTGGAGCCTCCGCTCCTCGCCGGCTTATTTGAGATCAAAATTGCATGCTCGGATGGCCCACAAGGCTCTATGTTCCATTTCGACCGGTAAGTGGCACGACTTCCCGTACACAAGGAGATAGGGGCTGATTCCGAGGACCGTCTTGTGGGCCGTGCGGATAGCCCATAAGGCATCCACGAGCTTTGATGACCAATCTTTTCTGTTCGGTTGTACGGTCTTTTCGAGAATGTTCTTGATTTGACGGTTGCTCGTTTCAACCTGACCGGCCGTTTGTGGGTGGTATGGCGTGGATACCTTATGAACGACTCCATAATTCTTCAGCACCCTCTCGAGTAGCTTGTTATTGAAATGCTTGCCGCCGTCACTAATAATCACCCTCGGGACTCCGAATCGACTAAAAATGTTGCTGCGCACAAACTTCACCACGGTGTCGCCGTCATTCCTCCTTGTCGGAATTGCCTCAATCCACTTCGAAACATAATCAACCCCAACCAAAATGTATTCGAACTCATGAGACTTCGGAAAGGGGCCCATGAATCGATCCCCCACACGTCGAATATCTCTATGGCCAAATTATATGTCATCGGCATTTCGTTCCTTTTCCCGATACTTCCGGTCCTTTGGCATCGATCGCACCTTTGGCAATGGTCGTGGGCATCCTTGAAGAGGCTCGGCCAATAGAATCCCGATTGGAGAACCTTGTGAGCGGTCTTTTGCCCGCCGAAATG
>BMAC01000146.1:1357574-1375745 GCA_014905375.1 Phtheirospermum japonicum | reverse complement strand
CTGATGGCTTATATCTTCAAAATTTCTGCTTTTCAGTCGATCGACTGAAAAAGCAGTCGATCGATCATGTCGGCAGTAGATCGACTGCATCGTCAAAATGGCCAAAAGCCCTGGAATTCAGTCGATCTTCGGAGGACCCAGTCGATCGACAGCAGTCGATCGACTGCGTTGTCCAAAATGCCAAAATTCCCTGGAATCCAGTCGATTTTTGGGGTTCAGTCGATCGACTGGATTCCAGCGCCCGGCTTGATTATTCATTCTTTTCGCGTCCACCGGTTTATCGAACCTCGTTCGTTGCGCTTCCTTGCTTTGTCCGTCCATTCCCGAGTCGAGTATCGACGATCCCAAACGAGC
Organism: Phtheirospermum japonicum; assembly: GCA_014905375.1. Lineage (NCBI taxonomy): Eukaryota > Viridiplantae > Streptophyta > Magnoliopsida > Lamiales > Orobanchaceae > Phtheirospermum > Phtheirospermum japonicum. The sequence goes on along the minus strand of BMAC01000146.1, from coordinate 1,375,391 downwards.
GTGGGCCCCGCTTGGATGTCCTACGGCCAAGAAAAATGGAAAAGTGAAAAACTACAAAAATCAATAATAAAACGTACAAAAACTAAGAAAATCTAGAAATACGAAAAACGGCCAACCCGACTCCTAAAGCAACAAAAAGCAAGCGAAAAACACGCAACGTGAAACAAAAATGGTAATGAAAATATGTACAAAAAGATGCAAATAAGTCATCCCAATAATACCCTCGACACGTGGCAAGAAACCTCCTCCTCTCGTGATGAGACAGGTCCGGACGGAGCACCTCGCTAGCAAGGTAGTTAGCAATATCGGCATACCATGGTGTGATGGACACACCGAAGAGGTTCTCGTGAGCTTGGTTTTCTCCGATGATTGGGGACTCTTTCTCTCCATTCCTGACCTCCGAACGAGAGAGGTGGTCGGCGACTACGTTCTCGCACCCTTTTCTATCCCTGATCTCTACGTCGAACTCTTGAAGTAGAAGGATCCACCGGATTAGCCTCGGCTTCGCTTGAGGCTTTTTGAAAAGATGTCGTAGTGCCGCATGATCGCTATGTATAATCACCCTTGAGCCAACGATATATGATCGAAACTTCTCGAGCGAGTAAACCACGTCAAGTAGCTCCTTTTCGGTGGTTGTGTAATTTCTTTGAGCGTCATTGAGCATAAGACTTGCGTAGTAGACGACCCGGAGTAGTTTGTCGACTCGTTGCCCCAGGACGGCCCCCACCACTTCGTTCGATGCATCGCACATTATTTCGAATGGGAGGGACCAATCCGGGGCTATCACCACGGGAGCAGAAGTCAAACTTTTCTTCAATGAATCGAACGCCGCTAGACAAATATCATTGAACACAAACGGAATGTCGGCGCTAAGCAAATGGCACAAGGGGCGGCTAAGCTTCGAGAAGTCCTTAATGAACCTCCTATAGAACCTCGCATGACCGAGGAAGATCCGCACTCCCTTCACGTTGATCGGTGGGGGAAGTTTCTCAATCACGTCGATCTTTGCCTTGTCGACCTCGATTCCTTTAGACGACAGCACATGCCCCAAAACTATTCCACTTCTCACCATGAAGTGGCTTTTCTCCCAACTCAAAGTAAGGTGGTTCTCCACACATCTCTTCAAAACACTTGATAAATGGTCAAGACACTCGTCAAAAGTAGAGCCGTAAATAGAAAAATCGTCCATCAAAACCTCCATATACTTGTCAAGCATGTCGGAGAAAATCGAGAGCATGCACCGTTGAAAGGTGGCGGGTGCATTGCACAAACCGAAGGGCATGCGTCGGAAAGCATATGTGCCAAAAGGGCACGTGAACGTCGTCTTGGATTGGTCTTCTGGCGAGATAGCGATTTGGTAATATCCCGATAATCTATCGAGAAAACAATATGAATGATGCCACGCGAGCTTGTCCAGCATTTGGTCAATGAACGGGAGTGGGAAGTGGTCCTTCTTGGTGGCGGCATTGAGCTTTCAGAAGTCTATACACATTTGCCATCCAGTGGTTGCACGAGTCGTCACACGCTCGCCCCGTTCGTTCTCAATAATGATTATTTGGCTCTTCTTTGGCACCATGTGGACTGGGCTCACCCATTCACTATCCCCGATCGGGAATATTAAACCATCGGCTACAAGTTTCAATATCTCACCCTTCACAACCTCCATTAAGTTCGGGTTCAGTCGTCGTTGGCACTCCCTTGATGGTTTTACTCCGTCTTGGAGGATGATTCTATGCATACAAGTGGAGGGGCTTATCCCCTTGATATCACCAAGGCTCCACCCTATAGCCTTCTTGTTTCTTTTCAAGACTTCCACCAATCGTGCCTCGTCTCTTGGGGAAAGTTCGGCGTATATGATCACGGGTTTTGTCTCTCCACTTTCCAAGTAAACGTATTTAAGGGCTGATTCTACGCTTGATATCTCAAATATTTCTACCACCCCCTCTGATCGAAGTGCTAGCCACTCGTCGTCCTCAGCATTCTCGTTCACAACCTCCCGAGCGGCTTCCTCAACTAGTTCTTGTATTGGGTCAATCATAGCACAATCGGCATGAAAGGAGGAAGGCGGAATGACTCCCAAATCGTGGATCGATAAATTCACTGTATCTCCCAGAACCGAGAAAGATAACTTCCTATTTTTCACATCGATCAAAGTGTTTGTCGTGGCCATGAAGGGCCGCCCAAGTAAGATAGTATGTTCTCGGCCTTCGTTGCTCACCTCCATGAAGGGCCGCCCAAGTAAGATAGTATGTTCTCGGCCTTCGTTGCTCACCTCCCCGACGTCCAATATAACAAAATCCACAGGCACGATGAGGCTCCCCACTTGTACCAAAATATATTCGACCACGCTCTTTGGGTATCGGATTAATTGGTCAGCCAGTTGCAAACACATTCTCGTCTCCTTGAGATTGCCCAACTCCAACTGCTTAAAGATAGAGTAGGGCATCAAGTTGATTCACGCGCCGAGGTCTAGCATCCCCCGCATCTCTTTTCCATTTCCGTGGGTAATCTTGATATAAGAACTCCCCGGATCACCTTCTTTATGTGGGAGAGAATCGCTATAGGCAATGCTTGCCGCGTTCGATATGCATATCTTTTCATTCTCCTCGAATCGGCGTTTCTTAGATGTTAGTTCCTTGAAAAACTTCGTGTAAGCGGGAATATTTTATGTCGAGCAAAGGAAGGTTTATGTTGACCTTCGACAACATCTTGTACAGCTCAAGGAACTGAGCGTCTTGCTTCGTAGGGCGGACGCGGATTGGGTATGGAATCGGAGGTCGGTACGGTGCTGCGGACTTATGTAACCCCCCGTCAGCCTGGGACCCCTTTCCCTCACCACTAGAGAGTGATGTGGGAGAGCTAGGAGCGGCTACGGGCTCACTCGCATCTTGAATAACACGATCTTCTTAGACACTTGTTGAAGGTCCGTTGTCGGGTAGGGCGACCTTGTTGTCTACAACCTTGCCACTTCGGAGAATGGTCACGGCTTGAGCTTGGGCCGGTTGACTTGGTAGCTTGTCCTTGTCCCGTGCTCGTTTTAATTCGTTGACATCCATATCCATTTGCGTCTCCAAACTCGCGAGCCGTTTGTTTAGCTCGGTTAAGATGGACTCGATGTTGTCGTGGTATCGGATTGTATTGGGGAGCCAGGAACGGTGCTTGATGAGGCAGAAAGGGTGGTAGCCGTGCATTGAACGGGGCTTGAGGACGTGGTTGTTGCATCAGAATCCCGGGTGGCATTTGAGCTTGGGACGTGTCACCATATCTAAAGTTAGGATGGTCCCTTCGCACATATTGATTTCTGTGTCGATAGGCTTGGTACCCTTGAACCACATATGCTTGCTCATTGTATCCAACTCCTGGGCACGCACTTGATCCATGACCCGAGATGCCACATGCGAGACACGTCTCCATTGATCCCGAGAATGGTTGGATGAGGGAGGCTACTTGGCTTTCTAGTTCAGCAATCTTATGGGCCCACTCAAGCTCCTCTTTTGTCGAGACCTCTTTCACGTGCTCCTTTCGTTCCAAAATACTCATGCGATGATCGTCGGCGGCCATGTTAACAAAGATGTAGTATAGTTCTCTCGTCGAGCGGCCGGCTAAGTTGCCACCGGCGGCATTGTTCACCATGCGCTTTGATGCGAACGCCAATCCGTTATAGAAGAATTGATTCAGGAAATCGTCGGTAAACCGAAGGTGGGGGCATTTAGTGAGGTATCCTTTGAATCGCTCCCACGCCTCGTAGGAAGTTTCGTCGCTCGCTTGTCGGAATGAGGCAATCTTAGCTCGAAAGTCGGCTGTCTTCTCTTGAGAATAGTATTCTTCCATGAACCATTCGGTGACCATATCCCAATTGGTAAGGGAGTCAGACGGCAATGTCATGAGCCAATCAACGGTCTTGTCTTTCATCATGTACGGGAAACATCTCATCTTTATTTGGTCGATATGAATTCCTTGGCGCGGAAAGCTCGACACCGTATAGGAAAAGATACGTAGGAATTGCAGAGCGTCCTTTTGCGGCAAGCCGTGGAACGTAGGTAGTCGGTTTAGGTCTATCGGCCGCAAATTGTATTCGAGAGCCTCAGGGCTCAATTGAATACAAGAGGAGAAGTCGCCCATGTACGGCCTCGACACCTCCTTGATACTATTGGTAGGACCCCCATCGGGGGTGGCAAACGGGTGACCTCCGATATCACGAACGGCATACGGGTTTTCATTAACGATGGGTGCTCGTGGAAAATCTTGGGGCATCGGGTTTCGGAATTGAGGTGCGGGCCCGGTCGGATGCGGGAATCCAGGCTCGTGCACGTGGGGGGCGTAGTGTGGACCTTGATGAAACTGCCTCGGGACTTGGAACGGCGGTTGATACGGGTACGGCAGCCCTTCAATGATCAGACCTTGGTAGGGCGTCCCGTGGAATTGAGGATTCGAACTTTGGGGGTCTTGGTTCGTAAAACCATTTCCCCCTTGGTCGAACGTCATCGCATAGACGGGTTGTGGGTCTTGAAGAGCCGCGGCTTGAGGTGACAGCGCGGGACCGGTCGATACTTGCGGTGGCGGAACCCCTTGGTTGTCATGGGCAGGTGCAGGAGGCGTCGGGTTTTCGTACGGAGTGGCCATAGTTTGATCTTCTATCACCGGTGATAATAAGGGAGGCATCGGGACGTCGGACGTGTCTCGCCTTGGTGCGGCTCCTGCGTCTCGTCGCAACCTCTCGGGATTCGGCAAGAATGAAGTCAACTCCTGTCTGAGCGATCGCCTACCTTGCATACACAACAACAACAAAAGATTACGCGTATCGAATGTAAAACAATTAACTAACTACTATTTACAATAACAATAAGAGTAATTAAGAACGCCATTGGCCTTAATCCATACCCGGCAACGGCGCCAAATTTTTGATCGATGAATTCTCGACGCGCTATTTTGAGAATCCATCTCCACAAGAGTACGAAGCCGATTGTAGGGCGGCGAGTTCTTCCCGAGTCGTGTCTCTCGAGGATGGATGTTATCCGCTTATCGGTGTCTTATTTGCTCTTATCATCGATTGAAATTAAACTAATCTAAACTAGGAAAGCTGTAGTCATTGATTTGGTTTGAGTTTTTTACAACTAAACTTAAATTGAAATAGAAGTTTTGAAAGCATTAAAATGTGGAAAGGAAATTAAAGCTATTTAAAAACAATTTATCTAAACTAGTTAACTAAGAAAGCTTATAATTTGAATTAAGGAAAAGGGAGGGAAAATTAAAGTCTTACTATTTGAGAGAGTCAACAACATTAATTTAGCGAAAATCAAAGTTTAAGAAGGAAGATTTTATTAAGGCTTTTAAAAGATTGAGAAATTGGTCTAAACAAGCAAACAACTTAAAAGCATAAGTTCAAAAGCTCAAAAGCTATAAAATGAAAAGAAAGGAAAATTTAGAATCTAAACAACAACTAAACTATGATCCACACATCAAAACAAGGATTAAAGCAATATTATGAAAACAAAACAAGATAAATAGAGAAATACTACCAAATGCTTGATTCCACAAAAGCTTTAAAAGGAAAGCTTGATCGTCAACAATGGCTACATCAACTTGAGAAATTCTTCAAAAGATACACCAAACTAAGCTTGAGATGCTTGATAATAAGGATCTAACAACTAACTAAAGAAACTAACTAATTTTTACTAATTAACTAGCATTTTTAATGATCAAATAAAAGGGAGAATTTTGTAAAAGGTTGGAAGGAGCTCTCTCTGGGAGGGGAAAGTCCTTCTCTGCAAGTTGGTTACTGATTGGAAAAGACGTTGTTTGTTTAATCCATCACGCAGGGGAAAAATCGGCCAAAAGCACTGAAAAACTTGCTTTTCAGTTGATCGACAGTAAAGGAGTCGATCGAAAGGCAGTCGATCGGTCATGTCGGCAGTCGATCGACTACATTGTCCAAATGACCAAAGTCCCTGGAATCCAGTCGATTTTGAGATTCCAGTCGATCAACTAGAAGGGCAGTCGATCAACTGAACTTCCAGTCGGTCGACTGGATTGCTGCACCCGGCTCGATTCCTAGTTCTCTTCACGTCCTCCGGTCTATCGAACCTCGTTCGCTCTGAATCCTTGCCTGTCTATACGATCCTGAGTCGAGTGAAAATGGTACCAAACGAACGCGGGCCCCGCTTGGACGTCCTGTGGCCAAGAAAAACAAAAAAGTAAAAGAAACTAGAAAAACTAATAAAAAAAATGTACAAAAACTATGAAAACCTAGAACTAACGAAAAACGGCCAATTCAACTTCTAAAATACCTAAAAGCAAGCGAAACACACGCAACGTGATGCAAAAATGGTAACAAAAATATGTACAAAAAGATGCAAATCAATCACTTAGGTGGGAACGACAAGCAGGTTCCATGATGAGAGAAGTGAAAACTCGAACCAGCTTTGGAGGTCGGAAACGCGAGTGATCAATCACTAAGAAGAGATCGAAAGTCAACCAGAGTGTTGAACAATTCTCGATCATTGGAATGTGTAACGCCTCGATTTCACTCAGTAAAAAAAAAAGATTTATATTTTTAAGTAATCGAATGAAGAAATCTTGACGTCACAATAAATGTCTAATTTTCACGAATTTAACATAAAAGATTCACATTTTCAAAACATTCAAGAATTACGCAGCGGAAATAATCATAATATAAATAACTCAAATCACCATCAAAAGTAATTTATAATAAAAAACACTTCTTTATGTCTAGTTCAACCCTTATTTAAAACAATGAAACGAGATTTAAAACATAAAACCAACATCAAGACTTTTCATTCCCCTCCTCGTTTCCATTTCATTCGATATCTTCATTTGTACCTGAAAAACACGTCGTTGATTTGGGATGAGCTCAACGTACTCAATAATTACACCGACATACCTCATGCAAAATTATACAACTCACAAATAACATAATTAACCATAAAATTCATAATTTTAACGTGGAAGACAATTGACTGCAGCTAAAACGCGGTGGGTTTCCCCGATGACCCTTTTCCCCGATCATAGGCACATTAGGCCCCTGGTTTTAATCATTGGATATAGCACGCTGGGATAAACCCAATGACCCTTTTCCCCGGTCACGGACAACTTTTGCGGTCCACGACTATATTAATTTATAAACATAGAATTTCATGATATACATTGCACGTAGATTTGAGCACATAGAATTTAACACAAGACAAGTCGGTGGTCCCTACCTCGTAAAAATGTCGTGGAAAATCGAGTGAGATGCACGTAGTTGAAATCCTAAGTTATGTATTTCTCGTCACCTAATCAATTAGAAAATATATTTAATTAGTATTTTCATCTTTAAAATTTATAATAATTATAATAATATTAATAATATTAATAATAATAATAATAAAAATAATGATAATAATAATAAAAATGGACTGGGTTGTTGTTTTATAACATTTTTTGGGGCTGGATTGAGGTTTTTGGCAAGATGGGGGTTGAATTGGAAGGTTGGCAAAGGCTGGGGGTTTAATTGGAGGGATGGAAAAAAGGCGGGGGTCAATCTGGGGTTTCTGGGAACTTGCTGGGTATAAATAACCACACCCAGTCCCTTTTACTCCTCAATCTCGTCTCTCCTTAAACTCTTTCTCCCAAAACCAAACAAAAATCGGCTAGCAAGGCAAACGGCAAGCGGCAAGTGGCGCAGCCCCGGTGAAACGGCGGCGGTGGGACTGCCGGCAGCATTTTCCGGCGGCAACGCCACGCGATGGGGCCAGGTCCGATTCGGAGGGTGCAAAGCCCTCTCTCTTCCTCAGTCGTCGCCGGCAGCCGAAAGTGTAGGCGGTGGCGTTTCCGACGACTACTCTCAATTTCGATGGTGGCGAACCGGCGATGGGACCCAGCGACTGGAAAGGATGATGGCGGCGTTGAGATCGTGGACACTGGTGTTGATTCGGCCGGTGGTTGCAAAATCGGAGGTGTCGAGTGGCGATTTGAATTGGAGGGTGTTGGACAGCAGGCGTGGAGTTGGTTCGGTGATCCCGTGGTTTGACGTGGTTGTGGTGGTATTGAAATAGTGGGCCGCTGGTGTGGCGCGATTCGTCGCAGCAAAGTCGGGCTGGGGATTGAGAAACGGTGGGTTGTTGGGTCTCGCCAAAATTCGGGACTCGGCCGATTCGGGCGATGTTGCTGTTGCTGTCGGTGTTGCCGACTTGGTTTTTCTTCGTCAGCGGCTGAAAAATAAAATAATGACAGTTGATTTGGGAAATTGGTGGCAGGGATAGTTGGAAATTGGCTGTAATCAGAGTTGATGGTTTTGTGATGTTGTGGTTGGAATCGGCAGCAAGGTTGGTTGGAAATTAGCAGTCGATCGAGAACTTGATTTTGATTATTGGTGTTCATTGAGAAAAGTCTGAAAAACAAAAGTAATTTACCTAATGCCGCCATATGCAGAATGCTTGTAAAAGTTGATGGCGTTTTGGATTTTTCTTTATAAACCAAGTTTAGGATTTAATTATGGAAGGTTAGGGTTGAGGTTTAGTGGACTCGGGCTAGTTATTGGGATCGTTTCTAAGCCGAAAAATAAATAAATAATCGATCCAATAATCGACTTAAGTTTTAAAACAAATAATTCCGTTGACAACCCAATTATTAAAATAACTATAATATATATAAATTATAATAATTTTAGAAATCGAAATTATTTCATATACGACTCGAAATTAATTTAAATAAATAAATTACTAAATAATTATAATAATTTCTTAAAAGTTGATAATATAATTTTATTTGAAAACGAACTATAAATTCGTTTAAATAGAATTCTTAGATTATTTAAAACTAAAATAGGAATTTGTTTATGGCGACGAGCTTGGAACTAGAATTATATTTTTAATGCATGATGATAAATAAATAATTAAATAAATATGCATTGGATATATGGATGTTCTCAAAATTCCGCACTTACCCGAAATGCCGAAATTTGGATACTTCACTTTGAACTCTTCCTCCTGTTCCCAAGTGGCCTCGTTCATCTCATGACGTCTCCATTGCACCTTGATCAATGCTATCTCCTTGTTCCTTAATCGGTGTATCTTACGATCCAAAATCGCTTCCGGAGCCTCTTCATATGTTAAATCCTTATTAACATCGAGCTMYTCGTAACTCACAATGTGGTGTGGATCRTAAWCATACTTTCTTAGCATCKACACATGRAAGACGTTATGAATGCTCGACAAACTGGGTGGTAGCGCAAGCTCATARGCCAAATCTCTAAYTCTCTTAAGAATCTCAAAYGGCCCTATATACCTCGRCTTCAACTTCCCCCTTTGACCAAATCTTACTACACCTCGGACTGGCGCTACTTTCAGAAACACCTTATCGCCTACTTCAAAATGCAGATCTTTTCTTCGATGGTCCGCATAAGATTTTTGTCGATCTTGAGCAGTCCTAATTCGATCTCGGATCGTGGCAATGTGTTTAACCGTCTCTTGTACCAGTTCGGGGCCCAAAATCTTTCTCTCTCCTACTTCGTCCCAGTACAAAGGAGATCTACACTTTCTTCCGTACAAAGCCTCGTATGGTGCCATACCAAAGGTGGATTGGTAACTGTTGTTGTAAGCAGATTCTACCAATGGTAATAAACCTTCCCATTGACTTCCCAAGTCAAGTATGCAAGTTCTCAGCATATCCTCCATGACTTGGTTAGTCCTCTCAGTTTGACCGTCTGTTTGTGGGTGATAAGTTGTGCTAAACTTCAGTTTAGTGCCCAAAGCATTTTGCAAACTCTTCCAAAAGTTCAAAGTGAACCTCGTATCTCTATCTGACACAATCGAGTCCGGTACTCCATGCAATTTAACAATTTCCCGAATATAGATTTGGGCATATTGTTCCATGTTAAATGTCATCTTGACTGGTAAAAAGTGAGCCGACTTGGTTAAATGATCTACTATCACCCAAACTGCCTTGTTACCTCTCGTTGATGGCGGTAAACCTACCACGAAATCCATCGAGATATGCTCCCACTTCCATTCCAGAATCTGTAGTGGTCTTAGAAAACCCGACGGTCGTTGGTGTTCAGCCTTCACTCGCTGACAAACTGGACACTTTCCCACAAAAGTGGCAATGCTCTCTTCATGCTCCTCCACCAAAACACTGTCTTCAAGTCCTTATACATCTTGGTACCTCCAGGATGTGCAGTGTACGGAGTGCAATGGGCTTCTTCCAGAATTCCTTTCCTTAGACCCTCGTCTTTTGGAACACAAATTCTTCCTTCRTAAAACAAMACTCCATCGTCTGTTACAACGAAACCTTTGATGGTTCCCTTCCGCACTTTCTCCTTCATMTTGMTTATGAAACCATCTTGGGTTTGAATTTCCTTGATCCTTTCCCTMAAGGTTGGTTGTAMCACTAAGGATGCTAAGATTYCCTTCGTGTTCTTTGGWGRTATCACTATTTCGATCTTCATCTTGGCGAACTCCTCAACCAACTTCTCTTGTTCGGAAAGTAAACTCATCAGTCCTCCCTTACGACTCAATGCGTCGGCTACCACATTCGCCTTCCCTGGATGGTAGTTAATGGTACAGTCATAGTCCTTTACCAATTCCAACCATCTTCTTTGCCGCATATTCAACTCCTTCTGAGTGAACAAATACTTCAAGCTCTTATGGTCGGTGAAAATCTCACACTTGCCTCCATACAAGTAGTGTCTCCAAATCTTCAAGGCATGAACTACAGCCGCAAGTTCCAAATCATGCGTAGGGTAGTTCATCTCATGGGTTTTGAGTTGTCGCGACGCATAAGCCACTACTTTCCCATGTTGCATCAAGACGCAACCCAAAACTTGTTTCGATGCATCGCTATAAATAACGAAGTCCTTCGTTGGGTCGGGAATTGTCAAGACGGGCGCGGAAGTGAGCCTTTTCTTTAACTCTTGGAAACTCTCCTCGCACTTCGAGCTCCAAACAAACTTTTCCCCTTTTCTTGTAAGTCGAGTCATCGACACAACTATCTTAGAAAATCCTTCGATAAATCTTAGATAGTAGCCTGCTAGACCCAGAAATTTGCGAACTTCATTCGCACTTGTGGGGGTGGCCCATCTATTAATAGCTTCAATCTTAGATGGATCCACTTCTATCCCTTGAGCAGTGACGATGTGACCAAGGAACACTACTCGGTCCATCCAAAACTCACACTTACTGAATTTCGCATACAACTTCTCCTTGCGAAGTGTTCCCAACACTATTCTTAAGTGCTCTTCGTGCTCTTCTTGACTCTTTGAAAAGATCAAGATATCGTCGATAAAGACTATGACGAACTTATCCAAATAGGGGTCAAAAAACCTATTCATCAAGTCCATGAACACTGCTAGATTTGCTTAGCCCGAAGGGCATCACAACGAACTCATAGTGTCCATATCTCGTTCTAAAGGCCGTCTTTGGGATGTCACTCTCTTTGATCTTCAACTGATGATACCCCGACCTTAAGTCGATCTTAGAAAAGACACTTGCTCCTTTCAATTGATCGAATAAGTCTTCAATACGAGGTAACGGGTACTTGTTCTTTACTGTGAGTCGATTAAGTTCTCTATAATCGATACACATTCTCATTGACCCATCTTTCTTCTTAACAAAGAGGACCGGTGCTCCCCAAGGTGAAACACTCGGTCGGACAAAACCTAAATCCAATAACTCTTGGATTTGTGCCTTTAGTTCTTGAAGTTCCTTCAGTGCCATCCTGTAAGGTGCCTTTGAGATAGGCGCTACCCATGGTGTCAAATCAATTGTGAACTCGACTTGATGACTGGGCGGTAATCCTGGTAACTCTTCCGGAAAGACGTCCTTAAAATCTCGGACGATGGGCACTTCGTGCGGTGTCACCTCGACCGATGGATTGCTCACCAAATTTACTAGGAAACCTTGGCATCTCTCTTTCTTCAACAACTTCATGGCCTTCATTGCAGTTATCACTTGTGGCACCGTCTTGGTCTTGGCTCTAAAGAACTTGATTTCTCCACCTTCTGGGAGTTTGAAAGTTATTTCTCTTTCGCGACATTGTATCTTCGCTTGATATTTCGTGAGCCAGTTCATCCCTAGTATCAAGTCGAAATCTCTCATTTCGATCACATACAAGTCAGCCTCGAGATTCTTTCCTCCTACATCGATCTTCACTCCCTTATCCATCAAGTTCGTGAACATTATGTCTCCGGATGGTAAACCAACTTCTAAGGATTCCTCTACTCTAGTGCTCTTAACTTTAGTTAAATTGTGAAATTTCCTTGACACAAAAGAGTGCGAAGCACCCGTATCAAAAAGCACAAAAGCAGGAATTCCTAAGACAGTCAACATACCTATTATAACTCCAAGGTTCTCTTCAGCCTCATTGCGTGCCATGGCATACATTCGAGCATTTCCTCCATTAGTTGGTCTTGGCTTTGGACCTCCCCCGTCTTGTTGCCTTTGACCGAACACGGTGCAGAAAGGCGCCGTATGCCCACTTTGATGGCAACGGTAACATTTTCCTTGTCTCAGAAGGCATTCTCCAAAATGTCTCTTACCGCAACTTCGGCACGTGGGTTTGTTGTCCATTCCTTGCTGACTGTTCTCGCCACCAGTTTTCTACTGCTTGCCATGGTTATAGCTTCCTCCTTCCCACTTCCTCTTGTCCACCGAAGTTGTGAGTTTAGGCTTCACTTCATCCACTCCAAGACTTTCCTCCACGTCTTGGGCTCTTTTAACCATCTCCGCGTAGGGAAGGTCGCCTTGTGCTGATAAGATCCCCTTTAGTTGGGCTCTCAAACCTCTTTTGAACCTCAACGATTTATTCAAATCGGTATCCACTAGGTGGGTAGCGAAACGGCTCAACTGGTTAAACCTCCTCTCGTACTCAGTGTCCGTCATGTTCCCTTGTTTGAGATTTAGGAACTCGGTCTCCTTCTGATCACGATAGGAGCGCGGGAAAAACTTCTCCATAACCACCGTCTTTAACTTTTTCCAAGTGAAGGCGTCTTGCTCTACCTCTGAACAGGTTCTCCAATAACCTTCCCACCAGTGGTCAGCATCTTTGGTTAGCTGAAAAGTAGCGCATGTGACCTTCTGCACGTCATCACATGCTACCATTCGAAAAATTCTTTCGAGCGACTGAAACCACTCTTCCACTGCATCAGGTCCATCTCTCCCATTGAAGGTTGGTGGACGGTAAAGGCGGAACTGATCCACTGCTCTCGAGTTGTTGCCTCCATTCCCCAAACCATTATCTTGAAGACGTTGGAAGAAGTTGGTGAAAACCGTATCCATAGCCTCAAAGGTCGTTTGGCCGAAGTGGGGTGGGTTTTCTTCATTAACCTTGTTCCCGCTTCCTTTTCCCTTGGAAACCTCTTCACGGTTTTCCTTGGGAGTTTCTTCTTTGGCTAAGCGCCACAAATGATGTTTTGGTCAAAAAAATAACCTCATCGTGTCGACTTCCGAAAAACCATAAATAATGAAATCCTCCATGCCTTGGAGTGTCATCATACCAATAGCATCAACAACCATTCCCAATACAACACATTCACATCAAAAGCATCATCAACCATTTCCAAGACAATGCAATCATATCCAAAGTATAAATATCCATACCCAATACAATGCAATCATGGTATATCATGGAATGTAAATTAATGATTAAACAATTGTAATGAACTTTGGTACCTTGAGGATATCGACGAATGTTTCACGAGGAAGAATGAAAACTATTTAAGTAATCCAAATATTTATTTTATAAACTTTTTTATTTTCACAAACGAAACGAGTCTACAGAACCACTCAAAACCTTGGCTCTGATACCACCTTTGTAACGCCCCGATTTCACTCAGTCAAAAAGAAGGATTTATATTTTTAAATAATCGAATGGAGAAATCTTGACGTCACAATAAATGTCTAATTTTCACGAATTTAATATAAAAGATTCACATTTTCAAAACGTTCAAGAATTACGCAGCGGAAATAATCATAATATAAATAACCCAAATCACCATCAAAAGTAATTTATAATCAAAAACACTTCTTTATGTATAGTTCAACCCTTATTTAGAACAATGAAATGAGATTTAAAACATAAAACCAACATCAAGACTTTTCATTCCCCTCCTCGTTTAACTTTCATTCGATATCTTCATTTGTACCTAAAAAACACGTCGTTGATTTGGGATGAGCTCAACGTACTCAATAGTTACACCGACATACCCCATGAAAAATTATACAACTCACAAATAGCACAATTAACCATAAAATTCATAATTTTAACGTGGAAGACAGTTGACTGCAGCTAAAACGCGGTGGGTTTCCCCGATGACCCTTTTCCCCGGTCATAGGCACATTAGGCCCCTGGTTTTAATCATTGGATATAGCACACTGGGATAAACCCAATGACCGTTTTTCAAGGTCACGGACAACTTTTGCGGTCCACGGCTATATTAATTTATAAACATAGAATTTCATGATATACATTGCACATAGATTTGAGCACATAGAATTTAACACAAGACAAGTCGGTGGTCCCTACCTCGTAAAAATGTCGTGGAAAATCGAGTGAGATGCACGTAGTTGAAATCCTAAGTTCCGTATTGCTCGTCACCTAATCAATTAGAAAATATATTTAATTAGTATTTTCATCTTTAAAATTTATAATAATTATAATAATATTAATAATATTAATAATAATAATAAAATAATGATAATAATATTAAAAATGGACTGGGTTGCTATTTTGTAAAATGTTTTGGGGCTGGATTGAGGTTTTTGGCAAGCTGGGGGTTGAATTGGAAGGTTGGCAAAGGCTGGGGGTTTAATTGGAGGGATGGGAAAAAGGCTGGGGTCAATCTGGGATTTTTGGGAACTTGCTGGGTATAAATAACCACACCCAGTCCCTTTTACTCCTCAATCCCGTCTCTCCTTAAACACTTTCTCCCAAAACCAAATAAAAATCGGCCATCAAGGCAAACGGCAAGCGGCAAGTGGTGCAGCCCCGGTGAAACGGCGGCAATGGGACTACCTGCAGCGTTTTCCGGCGGCAACGCCATGCGGTGGGGCCAGGTCCGATTCGTAGGGTGCAAAGCCCTCTCTCTTCCTCAGTCGTCGTCGGCTGCCGAAAGTGTAGGCGGTGGCATTTCCGGTGACTACTCTCGATTTTGATGGTGTCGAACCGGCGATGGAACCCAGCGACTGGAAAGGATGATGGCGGCGTTGAGATCGTGGCCACTGGTGTTGATTCGGCTGGTGGTTGCGAAATCGGAGGTGTGGAGTGGCGATTTGAATTAGAGGGTGTTGGACAGCAGGCGTGGAGGTTGTTCGGTGATCCCGTGGTTTGACGTTGCTGTGGTGGTATTGAAATCGTGGGCCGTTGGTGTGGCGCGATTCGTCGCAGCAAAGTCGGGCTGGGGATTGAGAAACGATGGGTTGTTGGGTCTCGCCAAAATTCGGGACTCGGCCGATTTGGGCGATGTTGTTGTGGCTGTCGGTGTTGCCGGCTTGGTTTTTCTTCGTCAGCGGCTGAAAAATAAAATAATGACGGTTGATTTGGGAAATTGGTGGCAGGGATAGTTGGAAATTGGCTGTAATCGGAGTTGATGGTTTTATGATGTTGTGGTTGGAATCGGCAGCAGGGATGGTTGGAAATTGGCTGTCGATCTAGAACTTGATTTTGATTGTTGGTGTTCATTGAGAAAAGTCTGAAAAACAATAGTAATTTACCTAATTCCGCCGTATGCAGAATGCTTGTAAAAGTTGATGGCGTTTTGGATTTTTCTTTATAAACCAAGCTTAGGATTTAATTATGAAAGGTTAGGGCTGAGGTTTAGTGGACTCGAGCTAGTTATTGGGCTCGTTTCTAASTCCGAAAAATAAATAAATAATCGATCCAATAATCGACTTAAGTTTTAAAACAAATAATTTCGTTGACAACCCAATTATTAAAATAAATATAATATAAATAAATTATAATAATTTTAGAAATTGAAATTATTTCATAGGCGACTCGAAAGTAATTTAAATAAATAAATTACTAAATAATTATAATAATTTCTTAGAAGTTGATAATATAATTTTATTTGAAAACGAACTATAAATTCGTTTAAATAGAATTCTTAGATTATTTAAAACTAAAATAGGAATTTGTTTATGGCGACGAGCTTGGAACTAGAATTATGTTTTTAATGCATGATGATAAATAAATAACTAAATAAATATGCATTGGATGTATGGATGTTACAGAATGACTAGGAAATCAATTGAACAAAAGGAATGATCGTCGACCAACCCAAACTACTTCTTGATTCCATCTTGTACCATCTCAATCTCAAAGTCGAACCAAGCTTCGGGTACCACAAGAAAAGGTTTGTCCATCTCAGCATTTCCCAACTCTGGCACTACTTCATCATCCCCACAAAGAGCAAGTAATCCCGAATCACCAACATCCTCCTGGACCTCAACACTATCATCCAAAACCTCCTCAAAAATTGCAAGAGGGGCGATCTCAACCGAATCCTAAATCTCCATCTCCTCACACACCTCTCCCAAACGAGCATTCAAGCTCGAATTACCAACGCCATAGGTAGGATCCACCACATCAAAAATTGGCAACTCATCAATAGTAAACTGCTTCACCTCATCACGCATAACCGAGCAAGGGTCATTATCAAATGGAGCATCGGGATGACGGTGGATTTGTTGGTTTTAGTCGGGAGGAGAAGGTGGGGTGTATTCTCCATAGCTATAGTAGTAGGGGTGTATTTTCATATCTCCACCTTATTTTACCACGTTTTGATCATTATTGATGCAATTGGGTGATTATTCTATGTTTTTCCCCATACAACTAAGTAACCGAAGGAGCTCTTCACTGAATAGATAAAGTTTTCAAACTGTTGTAAGGACTGAGAGATGAAAACGAGCGATTCGTCGAAGAAGTAGCACTTTTACCCACTTAACGATAAGGTTAGCGGTAGCTCTAACCGCTAAGATACCACTAAACCCTAGCGGTTATACTACCACTATCACAACCGCAAAAGGATGACAGAGAGGTCCCAGAATTGGTTAACCGCAAGAGTAAAGATTGCATAACCGTTAGCACGACCATTAGGAGACTACAGCAGGATGTTAACGGCAGTCTTAACGGTCTCCTTATCGTTAGATCACCCGTTAGAAGGTTTCAGAGAATATTAACGGTGGGCGTAATGGTGACCCTTACTGTTAGCACCACCGTTAGGGACATGCAGAGAGTTTCATCAAGAGGTTAAACGTACCTTCAATTTAGTTAATTTATGTGGTACGTTTATGCGTGTGTCGATGTACATAAAAGATGAAGAAATTTGCCAAATCCTGGAGACCTAGCGGTAGTTATTACCGTTAGCATCTTCCCAAGCTTAACGACGATGATCGACCGCTAAACCTATCGCTAACTGCAAACAAAGGAGTTTTAATGGTGGGATTAGTGGTGGCTGCAACCGCTAAGGCCACCGCTAGCGAGAGACTGAGAGTTTTACGGTTCACTTAGCGACAGCCCAAACCATTACGGCTAACCATGAACAGACAATTTTAACGGGAGACATAGAGGTGGTGCCAACCGCTAAGGCCACCGCTAGCGTGTTTTTGCAGGTCTTTACGATGCAAGCCGACCGTTAGACGAACCGATAGCCACCTTCAGAGATGCTTAATGGTCAACTTAGTGGTAGGCCTAAGGCTACCGCTTGCGTGGTAAACAACGCAGTTCTTTGAGATTTTATTGGCTACGATTTTTGGGAACTCTTGTCCAAAAGTATATATCTATTTCCTTTTGAGAGTCCTGTTTTGATTAGGTGAGCTTTGTTAA
>BMAC01000146.1:1303250-1327237 GCA_014905375.1 Phtheirospermum japonicum | reverse complement strand
AAGACACACACATCTTTAAGAAGACACACGGTTTTTGAAACTAACCTTAGCCACGAAAACCCTTCACCCAGCCGTCCACCTCCAGCCGTCGTCGCTTGCCGCTGGCCGCCCCCCCGCACCGAAACGTTCGGTCCTCGTTTATTTCTCCGTCGTTTTCAATCTCACGACGAGACTAGTGCGTTGTTGCGAGTACGTCGGGTAATACGGTGTGGTGACACCAATTCGTCGGAGACACATCGCAGCCGCCGGACCGCCACGCTATGTCGTCTTCACACGGTCGCTTCGCAACCAGCCGGAACCTCGCCGACGTCACGCCATTGCCGCAGCACAGCCGCCGGATCGCCGACGTCACGCACCGCCCGTCGCTGCCGCTAGCCCCACGCCGGAGTTCCATCCGCTCCGGCAGCGACTTGCTGCTTCTCCGCAGCCGAGGGCCGGAGCGCCCGCCTTTACTGCCAGCGCGTCGGACTCGTCGTCTCCACACGGCGGCTGACGAGTTGCCGCAGCCGAGAACCCCGTACCCCGGCGTGCCCGCAATCTCCGCCGCGCTGCTGCTGTGCCGCTCCCGACAGTGCTGCTGCCGTGCCGTTCCGAGCGCTCCAGCCGAGCTGATCAGTCCACCGTGCCGTGAGGTAAAAAAAAAAGGCTATTAGTATATGTATATATATGCGATATATATGTGTGCTTGATTTATATATACATATATATTATAAGTAAGTTAAATGCATGCGTACTGTATATATATATATATATATATTGTTATTAGAAGATGCATGCATGATGTTTTTGATATAATATGTTTATACATATATATAGTGTGCATGTTAATATATGTATATAATATATTATTATATATAAATGAATGCATGCAGTAATGCATTAGACATATATATATATACTGTTAACTGATGTATAAAATATATAATTATAAATATGATTAATATATTAATATATATATATATATAATTGTTATGTTTGTTTTAATATATTAATTAGAAACCGACCATGGTCGTTCGATTTTACGAAAATCAAAATTGTTTCATTTGTAAAACAATTTAAAACATTGTTTGAATTAATTGAAATTAAAATGGGCCGTCGTCAATTGAATTCGATTCAAATTCATTTTATTTAAAAAAATTTGTTTTACGCTGCGCGACGACACCATCAAATCCCTTTAGAAGGTTATTCCAATAGAGCAACGGGCGACCCGACGGTTCGTGACCCGGTAATGAGGATCCGCGAAAAAGGCAGTTACACGGACGGTTTCCAGACTAGGGTTAAGGCCGAGCCCTTGACCTAGTCAAACAGATAGTTATCTTGGAGGTGGCCGGGCTCAAGTTGTACACACACGTCTGAACGTGGGCGAAGTGGGTGGTTACAATGCAGTTACTGGCCCAGCGGTTAGGGATGTTAACCGAAAGTCCCTTGGACTATAAATAGGCGAGGCTGGTCATTTTTGTAGGAGGTCTTAGATTCGAGAGTTAGAGCAGCTGAGCCTGCTTCCTTGTAAGCATATTCAAGTGAGTAATAAAATACAAGGTTGGGGGAGGAAATTTCCCCGTAATATCGTTGTGTGCTTTTGACGTGCATTGTTTATGTTCCGCTGCATACTTTGATTTGTTGTGCGTTAATTGCTTTGCTCGGGCTGAAACTCGTATCACACTAACACGAGTGTACATAAGGCAAACACGAGTGCAGAAAGGGAGAGACTAGGCTGACTGGTTGTGCTTGTTGGGCAACTAGGCCGCACACGGTGCGAAATATTGTGTACCAAAACTTGACCGTGTGACACCTGGCGAGCCTTGGCTAGTATTCCAGAGAGTTTGGCGTTTTGGAGCCTCTCTTTGGCACCGATTTTGGCACGCCTTGGCACGGCTTGGCTTGAACTTTGGCCCTTAATGCCTTTACCTATAAAAATAGGATTTGAATATAAAAACCCAAGAATTTTACCAATTCTCAAAACAATTGAATCATTAAACTCAATTAAATATGAAATTAACTAGAAACACGAAAAACAACAAAAACAAGAAAACAAGCGAAAAACCTAAATAAACTTGACTCAAAACTACTAAAATCAACATAAAACTCTAAATAAAAATATGAGAAAAACACCACAATTACATGAAAAACAACTACCCCACACTTATTGGTTTGTTCGTCCTCGAACAACGAAAAGAATCGAGAATGTACATGCAATGAACATTATGCAAAAAGAAAAATCCTTGGGCTTATCCTTATTATTATGGTGATAATATCAACATAGACTCGCTATCTTCATGCATTGATCGTATTACTCTTTCTTAAATGCAAGCCAAATCAATGACTTCCTCTCCAAGGGATTTTCGAGGGTGTACGCTCAATTCGCTCAAGTGTATATAGGACGTGTTTACGCTCAAGTCGGTCAATACATGCACCTTGTCAAGATTTCACAAATCGGATGCTCGAAATTGCTCAAGTACATGACCAAATAAGAATCGAAAGAGGTCTTTATTAAGGGTTGTAATGTTGGCTCTTTGGTAAGGTATGGAACTTTTGGATATAGTGGCTAACACACGATCAAACGTGATCAATAACACACAAAATCCTAATTTCTAAAACCTGAAGCTTATAATTGCTTCACCTTTCCCAATTCACCAAACTTTCATTCGAAACCCTTTCATTCACCCATGTTCCCGACTTTTTATTTCACAACACTTAGAAGCTTCTTGAATTTGCTTCTTTTTACTAAATTTAGCCTTTTTGAATTAGGCTTTTCCATGAACGCACGCTTTATCACTTTTCGTGATTTATGTTGGAGTTTTATTCTCTTTTTTTTTCTTTTATTTTTTGTATAAGCAACTCAAAACCTGAAACCCACAATAGATTTACCTCACATTTCTCGTCAACTAACAACACACTCTCCCACCTCACAATTATGAAGATACAAGAGATAAAATCGAGCTCGGCTAACAAGAAACGGGATAAAGGCACAAGGGGGCTCATTTGGGACTTTTAAAGTAGCTTAAATATATGGATATGGCCGGAACAAGGGTGATATATGTGCCTCGAGGTCATTTTCGAATTTAATCATGTACGAGCAAAGTCAAACCTCCTCAATGCAGTTTTCTTAAAAATGCAAGCAAGCCGATAAATCACACAAGGCTACTCACTAGTTTGCACCGAATTTGGGAGCAAAATCAAAAGAGCTTTTAGAGCTTTGCAATCTTTTCACGAGAAAATATTGATTATATATATATAGGCAGTTTTTGGACGAAGTACAAAAATTCAACCCCTCACACAAGAGGCCATAAACATGCAAAAACCCGAGAAGTAAACTATTCAAACTTCTAAGCACATGGAGTTGTTCAACAATGTAATAACAACTCAAAAGACACAAAAATCGACTCAACCATATAAATGCGCAAATAGTAAGCGTCACTTCGCCAAGGCTCGAGTTAAGAACAACAAAATATGCTTTTCGATACCCAGACCCTAACCACCTACCCACCCCACACTTAAACCATGCATTACCCGCATTTTAATAAAAATCAAGTAAAAGAAGGGTGAATAGAAACTTCCTTAACCGAGCGAGTTTGAGTCGAGCTCGGTGGGGGCCACCTAAGAATCAAGCGATCCAAGCAAAAATCGAGCATGGTTAGTATCTCCGGGCTCCACGAACGCTACTAACTTATCAAATCGCCCAATGGTTGAAGTCGAAAAACCAAATCTAGAAAAGAAAGTCACACGAAATTAAAAACTCAATATGTACACGAATCACAACAAAATATAATTTTTTTTTATATTTCATTTTTTTAAATGTTTTTGAATTTTTGGATTTCTTGAATGTTTTTGGATTTTTCAATAAAAGAAAGAAAGAAAGAAATGGAAAGAACTTGGGTTGCCTCCCAAGAAGCGCTTGTTTTACGTCACTAGCTTGACATAATCGATCAAGGTGGGAATATAATGGGAGGGTCCATTAACACAATCTCCTCCTTGTCGGGAGAATCCACTCTTTGGAACATCCTTGGCGCATTACATAGTTCATATAAGATCCGCCAAAAAGCAAACGTTCCACGTATCATATCGGCTCGATGGTCAAGTGGAATGGTGGTTTTAAAATGTCCCGATGACTCATCAAAGAAACGAAGGGAGTATTAGCCGGATAGCTTGTACATCATGTAGTCGATAAACAGGGAAGGGAAACGATCTTTCTTTGTAGCCTCATGAAACTTCTTAAACTCGATCGACATCCTCCAACCCATTGAAGCCCTCATGGCCAACAACGCCCCTTCTCCATCTTCAAGAACCAACGATCCACTCGTCTTGGGCACCATGTGAATGGGATTCACCCAATCACTCTCGGCGAGTACGAACATCAAGCCCTCTACTAAAAACCTCAACATCCCGGCTCTCACCATAACTTCAAGACTCAAATTCAAAGAGCTAATTCCCTCAATCACTCCGGGTCTCCACTCAATGGCATCCTTAAGAATTCTAAACCCTTCAACCATCCTCTCTTCCTCTTCTTCTCGGTGCGAGTTTGCAAGGATAATAATCGACTTACTCTCTTCATCCTCCTCAAGATAATCGTCAATTATTTCAAGCTCATCATCAATAACCCCCACCTCCCCCTCTAAAAAGTCGTCGTTTCCCTCAACGACACATCGAGACTCATTTCCACACGAAATGGGGTCGAATAGAGGCACAACGGGCTCATCGAGAAGAACAAGGGGCTTATCCTCACAACAGCCCTCTATATCGACAACCGGGCCAACCTCTTTTGGTGAGACAACCGAAACAACTACCCCAAACTTGTCGAGGAAAGTGACCGGAAGAGTAGACGAAGGAAGTTGGTCCACATGATAAGTAACAAGAGGATCGTGAGGCGGCGAGGGAGTAGGAAAATCGGGTCCCGCACAAGGAGGAGTCGGTTCTGGGATAGACAATTGAGCGATTCGAGCCTTCAATGTTACTATTTTCGTAACCAACTCAAACTCCTTCGAGGAAAGAGCCATGTTCATGTCATTAGCACACGAGTACATTTCTTGAGAAGTCTTTGGCTCGGGAGGTAGGGTAGGAGAAATCACCGGGATAGTCGAATGACAAGGGCCCACATGAGAAGTAACAACCGGATTATGAGTCGGCGGTGGAGCAAAAGATGGTATAGCACAATCGGGTTCCACATGAAGTCCACGATTCCTATACACGTTCTCCGAGGGATGTGTTAGCAAGGAGAGGTCCGGGCAATAGTCGGGAAGATGATCACTCGTTCCACACCATCCACATCCCAAAAAAGGTCGGCTAACATCTCTCATAGTATGGATGGGAGGGCCACATGTGAAATTGGAGCCCAGACCACCAAACAACTCATACTCTTTGAGATCTTGAGCGGTCAAAGGGGGAATTTGGGGAACACCAAACGAGAAGGGAAATGGAGTTTGCATATTCGGATAAGGATTTGAAGCACCATACCCTCCGGGAGAACCATTCATACACACGACGCCACCAAACCCAACATGGTTTGCACCATGCCCTCCCATGTTGGGTTTCCCATAACCATAACCACCATTGGCAACGTGGTTTGCACCATGCCCTCCCACGTTGTCATAGCCATTAGAAATCGTATTTCCAACATGGTTTGCACCATGCCCTCCCATGTTGGGAATGTATCCACCATTGTAATAGGGACCTTTCATACTACACAAAAAACGTCAAATAACAAAGCAAGCTAAAAACACAAAGAAACAACAATCAAATCGAAAGCCTTAACTAAGACGAGTCGCAATGGTGCCAATTTGTTAGAAGAGTTTTCGTGGTGATGATTAAAATCAACGGGTTCATGGCTTGGTATTATCGGAGATCGATTCGATTATGAGATTCAATGCGTTTCAAGCTTGGAAAATAGAAAGAAAATGAAAATAAAATAATTAAAAATATCAAACTAAGCTAGAAATTGAAATAACAAGTTGGTAGGATGCCTCGGTCGTATGCCTTAAATGAAAATGCAAGCAAGTAATGAAAATAAGCAAGAAAATGTAGTGTTTCACCAAGTACAAGCATGCAAGCACAAGGTACAACTATGCATAAAATCCTATTTAATGCAAATTAGCAAAAATTGAAAGCATGAATGGAAAGAGCAATAGAAATTAACAAGAAAGTTCAAAACTTTAAAGAAGATAACAAGCAACAAAGAGTAGATCTATGATTTAACTAAAACTATGCATGAAAATAAAAATTAAAATAAAGCATAGGAAAAACTCAAAATCAAGACGATCCAAGAGCCGATCTATGATCTAGATGTGTCACTCATCTAGATTCCATAGCCAATTCATAAGTTTCATCATGAATTCAAGATGCTAAGGCAAAAAGCATAACATGAAGAACAAACATGGAAATGAAGAACAAAGCATGGAAATAAAGCATAAAATATTAAATTGAAAGAAAACTTACTTGAATTAAAGGAAAGAGTAGCAAGCTTGAATTAAATTGCATCAAAAGTAACAATCCAAAGGAGTATTTGGATTCATTTTAGGTTTACAAACCCAAGGCCAAGCATGAAAGTAAATCTAAATCTAGAAAAGAAATTACATCAAAGTATGAAATTGAATCTAAAACCTGAGAGAGAGAAAATAGATCTTAAAAAAAATAGAGAGAGGATTTTTAATCCCCAAACCCATGCTTGGGTTGGGAGAAAATGAGAGGTTTTTTTGCAAAATGAAAGAAGTCTCCTATTTATATTACATTTAATTGGGTTTAAATGGGCCAAAATAGCCTTTAAGGCTTGAGAATCCGTACTTTGACTAAGTTTGACCCGAAGGCACCTTCCTAGACCCTTGGCTATCTTTTTGTCACATTTCGGCTCGATATGGCTCGATATGGCTCGACCATGGCCAAGCCTCGGCGCAGGTGGCCGGCAGGCTTGGGCGGGCGCTTGTGGAAGTGGGGCTGAGCAGGCGCGCAGATGGCTGGGCATGTTGGCGCGTGGACTGGCGAGGCATGGCGAGTGCTGGCGAGCGCGGGCGACGCCTGGCGAGGGCTGGCGAGTTGTGTGGCAAGCATCGGGCGCTGTGTGGGCGGGTGCTGCGCGCGGTGTGCGGGCATCTCGGCAGGCCCTGTCGGCAGGCTTGCGGGCGCTACTCGGACACTGTGTAACCCAGTGTGGGCAGCGCCACCCAGTGTGGATAGTTTGGCGTGCCCTGGCGAGCCTCGGCTAGTATTCCAGAGAGTTTGGCGTTTTGGAGCCTCTCTTTGGCACCGATTTTGGCACACCTTGTCACGGCTTGACTTGAACTTTGGCCCTTAATGCCTTTACCTATAAAAATAGGATTTTGAACATAAAAACCTAAGATTTTCACCAATCCTCAAATCAATTGAACCATTAAACCCAATTAAATATGAAATTAACTAGAAACACGAAAAACAACAAAAACAAGAAAACAAGTGAAAAACCTAAATAAACATGACTCAAAACTACTAAAATCAACATAAAATTCTAATTAAAAATATGAGAAAAACACCACAATTACATGCAAAACAACTGGAAATTGTGAATCTCTTATTTCTAGTTTGTTCAAGGACTAGCTTAATCACTTGTCAGGTATTCCCCATATGTAAGGAACTTTCTCTTACAAAATGATAATTTTTTTTCCCAGATTCATTGTTGTTCGAATTGGCTTCGTTCGTTTGGTACTCTTTGCTTCGAATTTCAGGTATTTCTTCTTTTTTTTTTTTTTAATTCTCTTCTAATTTGGTAAAAAAAAGTTCAGATTCATTGCTAATCTAATGGGTTGCATTCTTTCTGTACTCTTTCACAACGTTTTTGGGCCTTGGCTTCGAATTCCAGCTATTTTCTTCCTTTTATTTTTGTTCAAATTTCTTTTTTTTATTTATGAAGATATTTTGCTTGGTTGCTTGCCATCGTATAAAGACCAATTTTTTTTCTTTCAAAATATGAGAATTTTTTGGATTTATTATTGATCGATTGTTTTCTTCATTTAGGTTGATGAAAATAGGCTGACCAAATGGGTATCATTCTTTCTGATCTTTTTCAATTTTTCAAGGTTATTCCTCTTTCCTTCACCCTCTCTTTTCTTCCCCTTCTCGTTGGAGTGGACTCAAGCAAATGGGCATCTCAATATCATAATATTTGATGTAATCAAGCTTTGTTGTTTCTTGATTTGATTACTGAATATGTGAGTTTGTGCTTGGAACTAATCTGGGTCTAAAATTTGTTTGTTCTTTTGGTGAATATTTCAGTTTTGTGTGTTTGTGAATCTATGGTGGGAACTTGGATGTGTTTTTTAGAAGAAAAATAAAGGAAAACATATAAAGGAATATAATAAGACATTAATATAGTAATATATTCCATTCTCTTATATAGATTTAGAAAGTTGGAGAGACTCATTGTGGCATAAATCAGAGGTGAAGAAAATTAGAAAAGCCCTAACATTGGAACAGTTTGGATTCTTCGACGCTTTCATTATCATCTTCGTTTTCTCATCTCTATATCTTTTTTTTTGGTTGAAAATGATTTTTTGATGCCTTAAGGTTTATGTTTCACTTCATCATCTTTTTCTTCTCTCTATATTCTTTTTCCTCTGTTCTCTATGAATTTCTGGAATTTTTTCGGTCACGATTGCAACTTTTCTTTTTGGAATTTAAATACTACCATAAATAATGAATTAGTTTAGGCTAAAAAGCTAAGGCAAATGATGGGCTTCGGATTCTATGAGACCATCACAATTCTTAGTGCATATATCTGAAGTGTAGTTTTTAGTGGTTTCGGAAAATTAAAGGTTCTATTGGCTTGGTTATGGGAATTCGATTCAATAGAAGGAATCAAGGTGTTTCAAGCTTGAAAAGTGAAGGAAAATAAAAAACAAAGCAATTAACCTATCTAATCTAAACTAGAAATTGAAATAGCAAGTTGGTCGAATGCCTCGTCGTATGACTCAATGTGGAAATGCAAAGCAATTATAAAAATAAGCAAGAAAATGCAATGTTTCACCAAGTATAAGCATGCAAGCACAAGGTACAACTATGCATAAAACTCAAATAATACAAATAAGCAAAAATTAAAATCATGAATGGATAAAGCAATGAAAATGGACGGGAAAGTTTAAAACTTTATGAAAAATAACAAGCAACAAAGAGTAGATCTAGAATTAAGCATGAAACAAGGCATGGAAATAAGATTTAAAATAAAGCACATGAAATACTAAAAATATAAATGATCCAAGACCCGATCTATGATCTAGACGTGTCACTCATCTAGATTGCATAGCCAATTCTTAAGATCTAACATGAATTCAAGGTGCTAAGACAAAAAGTATAAAAATGAAGAAAATGCATGAAACATAAGTAATTGCATGAAATTAAACGATCTAGTCCTCGATCTATGATCTAGATGTGTCACTCAACTACATTCCATATATGATTCACAAGATCAAGCACAAATTCTAATACCTAAGGCAAAAATCATATAACAAATGAAGAACAAAGCATGAAATTAAAAGAAAGCTTACTAGAATTAAAGAGAGAATCCAAAAGCTTGATTGAAATTGCAAGGAATTAAAAATCCAAGGGAGTACTTGAATCCTTCTTGAGCTTACAAACCCAAGGCAAATCTTGAAATTAAATCTAGAGAGAGAAAATAATCCCAAACCCAAGCTTGGGTTGGGAGGAGGTGTCTTTACAAAATGAGAGTGAGGTTCTATTTATAATAGGTTTTATTAGGGGTAAATGGGTCAAATAAGCCTTATAAGCTTGGATTTCTCATGTTTGACCAAATTTGACCCAAAATGGTCCAAAATAGACCATTTGGGTCGATATGGCTCGATATGACTCGGCATGGCTTGGCATTTGGGCGAGATGGCTCGGACACTGGGTAACCCAGTGTCGGCGGTGTACCCAGTGTGCGCAGCTCTCGGCAGGAGTGTGCGGGCGGGCTCGGCAGCTCTCGGCGGTGTGGCTCGGCAGCGCGCGGCGTAAATCAAGTAAAAGGAGGGTGAAGCTCGGTGGGGTCCACCTAAGAATCAAATAATTAAAGCAAAAATTGAGCATGACTAGTATCTTCCGGCTCCACGAACGCTACCCTCTTATCAAATTTCCCAAGATTGGAGTCGGAAAATGAGACCTAGAAAAGATAATCACACAAAATCAAGAACAAAAGAAAATATATACATGAAACGAAACCAAAGGTTCAAAAGAACCCGAAACACAATTTTTTTTTTAATTTTTCAATTTTTCAATTTTTTTTTTTGGATTTTCATTTTAAGAAGAAAGAAATAAAGAAAATAAAAGAAATGAACGAGAAAGACTTGGGTTGCCTCCCAAGAAGCTCTTGTTTTACGTCACTATCTTGACGAACTCCCTTTTTGATCAAGGTGAGAAGAGAACGGGAGGGTCCACCAAAATAATCTCCTCCTTGTCGGGAGGGTCCACTCTTTGGAAGGTCCTTGGCGCATTGCATAGCTCAAATAAGATCCGCCAAAGAGCAAACGTTCCAAGCGGGCAATTGAAACTCGTCTCGGCTCGGTCTTCAGGTGGAATGGTGATTTTAAAGTATCCTGATGACTCATCCAAAATGAAAAAGTAGTAATGGCAGGCTAAACCTTCCAACCTTTGATCGATAAACAGGGAGGGGAAATGATCTTTCTCAGTAGCCACTTTCAACTTCTTATAATCGATCAACAACCTCCAACCCATTGTAGCCCTCATGGCCATCGACTCTTCTTTTTCATCGTCAAGAATGAACACGCCGCTCGTCTTTGGCACCAAGTCTATGGGCTTCACCCACTCGCTTTTGGTGAGTACGAACATCAAACCTTCCCACAACAATCTCGAAATCCTGTCTCTCACCATTTCATCAAGAATCAAATTCAAAGGGCTAACTCTCTCAACCACTCCGGGTCTCCAATCTATAGCACTCTTAAGAACATCAAGCACTTTAATCGTCCTCTCCTCCTTTTCCTCACAATGCGAATTTGCAAGGATGATAATCGACTTGCTATCCTCTTCCTCCTCAAGATAATCGTCAATATTTTCAATCTTACCACCATCAATAACCCCCCACCTCCCCCTCTAAAAAGTCGTCGTTGCCCTCAACGACACATCGAGAATCATCTACACACAAATTGGGGCCACATAGAGTCACAACGGGCTCATCATTAAGAACAAGGGGCTCATCCTCACAACATCCCTCAATATCGACATTCCAGATAATATCTTCCTTAATGCCCCTATCTTCCAAACAAACTCGTTCGACCGTGGCCTTGATGATGTCCATATACACCCACTCTTTGCAAGATTGTTTTGAAGTAAAAGGTAAGGGGTCAAGAGAAGTAAAAATACTCGGAATCGAAACCACGGCCTCCTCCGTCGGTGAGACAACCGAATCAACTACCCCTCACTTATCAAGGAATGTGACTTGAAGAGTAGGCGAAGGTAGACTTGACAATTGCTGACTCAAGAGCAAGGAATTCGGGTCGGAGGGTGGGATTGGATAATTCACTGGGACAAGTGGATCCACATGATAAGTAACAAGAGGATCTTGAGGCGATGGTGGAGTAGGACAACTGGGTCCCGCACAAGGAGGAGTCGGGCCCGGGCTAGAAATTTGAGCGGTTTGAGCCTTCAATATCGCTATTTTTGTAATCAACTCAAACCCTTAGATGATAAGGGTGGAAACACCTCATGAGCATGTGTTGGAGAAGGGGATTTTGGCTCTTCAAGAGTAAAACCCCCAAAAAAGGGTGTATTAAAGTCTCCCATAGTGTGGAGGGGGGGTGCATCGGAGATCAAACCTCCAAAGTAATCATAAGCATCGAGAACTTGGGCATTAGTAGTGGCACCACTTGGGGCTTGATTGAAATTGAGAGGATGAGAATCGCCATATGGGCCGGGACTCGGGTATCCACCACTCACATTTCCACTCGGAGTCATATTCGTCATAGGATTGAAATTACAACCGGGTGGGGCTCCATACGGGCCGGAATTTGGGCTCGGCATATTCAGATAATATTGTGGAGCATCATAGCCATACGGACGGAAGTCGGGACTTGCAAGTTCGGATAGAAATTTGGAGCTTGCACGTTCGGATAGGAATTTGAAGCTCCATAACCACCCAAGGAACCATTCATGCCCGAGAAACTATCAAACCCGACATGGTTTTCACCATGCCCTCCCATGCCGGGTTGCCCATAACAAAAATCACCATTGGCAACGTGGTTTGCACCATGCCCTCCCACGTTGTCAAGGCCATTATACATCATTCTATTCCCGACATGGTTTGCACCATGCCCTCCCATTGCGGGAATATATCCACCAAACCTAGAAGTACCTAACATACTTAACAAAAACGTCAAATAACAAAGCAAGAAAAAAACACAATGAGACTACAACCAAATCGAAATCCTAAACCAAGCCGAGTCGCATCGACGCCATTTTGAAGTATAGTTTTTAGTGGTTTTGGAAAATTAAAGGTTCTATTGCCTTGGGATTCAATTGAAGGAATGAAGGTGTTTCAAGCTTGAAAAGTAAAGGAAAATAAAAAAAAAACAAAGCAATTAACCTATCTAATCTAAACTAGAAATTGAAATAGCAAATTGGTCGAATGCCTCAAATAGTATAGTGGTGAGTATTCCCGCCTGTCACGCGGGTGAGCCGAGTTCGATCCCCGGCAACGGCGCCATTTTGTTAGAGGTGTTTTAGTGGTGTTGAAATGAATCAACGGATTCATGACTTGGTATTATCGGAATTCGATTCAATTGAAGTATTCAATGTGTTTCAATCTTCGAAAAGTAAAGGAAAATGAAAATAAGCAAATAAACTATCTAAACTAATCTAGGAATTGAAATTGCATATTGGTCGGATGCCTCGTCGTATGCCTCAAATAGAAAATGCAAAGCAATAAAGGAAATAAGCAAGAAAATGCATTGTTTCACCAAGTAAAAGCATGCATGCACAAGGTAAAACTATGCATAAAATCCTAAATAATGAAAATAAGTTAAAATTGAAAGCATGGATGTAAAGAGTAAGAAACGTTGACATGAAAGTTTAAAAATTTAAGGAAAATAACAAGTAACAAAGAGTAAATCTAAGATTTAACCTAAAACTATGCATGAAAATTAAATTGCAAATAAAGCACAAAAACTACTCAAAATCTAGATGATCTAAGACTTGATCTATGATCTAGATGTGTCAATCATCTAGATTCCATATCCAATTCTTAAGATCTAATAAGAAATCAATGTGCTAAGGCAAAAGGCATAATCATGAAGAACAAGCATGAAAATGGAGAACAAAGCATGAAAATAAAGCATAAAACATTAAATTGAAAGGAAACTTACTTGAATTAAGAAATGAAACAAAGCTTGAATGTAACTGCATCAAAAGTAACAATCCAAAGGAGTATTTAGATTCTTCTTAGGCTTACAAACCCAAGGAGGTGCTTCAAATTAAATCTAATCTAGAAAGGGAAATTACATCAAAGCTTGAAATTAAATCTAAAACATAAAAAACAGAATTATCCAATAGCTTGAGAGTAATTTTGAGCCAAAACCCTAGCTTGGGTTGGGAGGGGAGTTCTCCTTCAATGGTACAAGGTGTGGGCTTTATATAGTTGTTTGTAGGGGCAAAAACGTCAAAAAACACTAGAAATCCCGCAGCCCTCAGTGTTGCAGTCGATCGACTGCAGGGTGTGTCGATCGACTGAAGGGCAGTCGATCGACTACTCTGCTGCAAGATGTTGGTCTCTGTCCGACAGTCGATTTTGAGCTCGTTCAGTCGATCCGTGACCAGTCGATCGACTACCAGTCGATATGGAGCTTTTCAGTCGATCCTGGATGCTTTAAGCTCGAATTTCTCGTTTTCCGGTCCAAAACGTCCGCCGAGTGAATATAATCCTTTTAGCTACCTACAAAACAAGAATTCAAACTTAAAAACTCGAAAATAGCACAAACACCTCACACTTCGTACACTTTAAGCCAAAAAGAAAATCAACGAGAAAAAGTTTTAAAACCTAATGAAAAATGACTCGATACTACTAGAAACGTTGCTAAACTCTAACTAAAAACACAAGGAAAAACACAAAAAATTACATGCAAAACAACTACCCCACACTTATCGGTTTGTTCGTCCTCAAACAAAGAAAAGAATAAAGAGTGTACATGCAATAAACCTTATGTAAGAAGAGAAACCCTTGTGCTTATCCTTATTGATATGATGGAAGTATCAACATAAATTCGCTATCGTCAAGCATTGCTCGTATTACTCTTTCTCAAATGCAAGCCAAATCGATGACTTTCTCACAAATGGAATTTTGAGGGTGTTCGCTCAAGTCGCTCAAGTGTTTAGTATATAGGACGTGTTTACGCTCAAATCGGTCAATACATGCACCTTGTCAAGATTTTACAAATCGAACGCTCAAAATTACTCATAGTACATGACCATATAGGAATCGAAAGAGGTCTTTATTATGGGTTGTAATGTTGGCTCTTTGTTAAGGTATGGAATATTTGGATATAGTGGCTAAAACACGATCAAACATGATCAATAACACACAAAATCCTACTTTCTAAAACACGAAGCTTATAATCGCTTCACCTTTCCACATTTACCAAACTCTCATTCGAAACCTTTTCGTTCACTTACTTCCCCGATTTTTATTTCACAACACTTAGAAGCTTTTTGAATTCGCTTCTTTTTACTAAACTTAGCCTTTTTAATTAGTCTTTACACATGAACGCACGCTTTATTATCACTTTTTGTGATTTGTGTTGGAGTATTATTTTTCTTCTTTTTTTTTTGTATAAGCAACTCAAAACCCGAAACCCACAATCGATTTCTCTCACATTTCTTGTCAACTAATCATACACTCTTACCTCACAACTCATGAAGATACAAGATCTAAAATTGAGCTCGGCTAGCAAGAAACGGGATAAAGGCTCAAGGGGACTCGTTTGGGATTTTTAAAGTGGCTTAAATATATGGATATGCCCGGAACAAGGGTGATATATGTGCCTCGAGGTCATTTTCAAATTCAATCATATACGAGCAAAGTCAAACCTCCTAAATGCAATTTCCATAAAAATGCAAGCAAGCCGATAGCTCA
Organism: Phtheirospermum japonicum; assembly: GCA_014905375.1. NCBI lineage: Eukaryota > Viridiplantae > Streptophyta > Magnoliopsida > Lamiales > Orobanchaceae > Phtheirospermum > Phtheirospermum japonicum. Next base: position 1,312,146 of record BMAC01000146.1, on the reverse strand, counting down.
CACAAGGCTACTCACTAGTTTGTACCAAATTTGGGAGCAAAATCAAAAGAGATTTTAGAGCTTTGGAATCTTTTCACGAGAAAATGTTGATTATACATTTATATAGGCGGGTTTTGGACGAAGAAGAAAAATTCAACCCTTCACACAAGAGGATATATACATGCAAAAACCCGACAAGTATAATATTCAAACTTCCAAGCACATGGAGTTGTTCAACAATGTAATAAAGACACAAACGACACAAAAATTGACCCAACCATATAAACGCACAAATAGTAAGCGTCACTTCGCCAAGAATGCGTCACTTCGCCAAGGCTCGAGTTATGAACAACAAAACATGCTCGATAAAAACCCAAACCCTAACCTCCTACCCACCCCACACTTAAACCATGCAATATCCGCATTTTAATGAAAACCAAGTAAAAGGAGGGGGAATAGAAACTTCCTTAACCGAGCGAGTTTGAGTCGAGCTCGGTAGGGTCCACCTAGGCATCTAAGCAATCCAAGCAAAAATCGAGCATGGCTAATATCTCCCGGCTTCATGAACGCTACTAACTTATCAAATTGCACAAGGTTGGAGTCGAGAAACAAAACCTAGAAAAGAGAATCACACGAAATTAAAAACTCAAGAAAATATGTACACGAACCTCAACTAAATATTTTTTTGTTTTTCAATTTTTCAAATGTTTTTTGATTTTTATTTTAAGAAGAAAGAAAGAAAATAAAAGAAATAAACGAGAATAACTTGGGTTGCCTCCCAAGAAGCGCTTGTTTTACGTCATTAGCTCGACGTACTCCCTTTTTATCAAGGTGGAAATATAACGGGAGGGTCCACCAAAATAATTTATTCCTTGTCGGGAGAATCCACTCTTTGGAATGTCCTTGGCGGATTTCATAGCTCAAATAAGATCCGCCAAAGAGTAAACGTTACAAATGGGCATTTGAAGCTCATCTCGGCTAGGTCATCGGGTGGGATGGTAATTTTAAAGTGACCCGATGACTAAACAAAGAAACGATAGGAGTAATGGCCGACTAGCTTCTTCAACCTTTGATCAACAAACGAGGGAGGGAAATGATCTCTCTTGGTAGCCGCATTAGAATCAACCAACATCCTCCATATCGTTGTAGCCCTCATGGCCAACAATTCTCCCTCTCCTTCCTCGAGAACTAACGAGCCGCTCGTCTTGGGCACCATGTGAATGGGATTCACCCACTCACTCTCGGCGAGTACGAACATTAAGCCTTCCCACAAAAACCTCAAAGTCTAGCCTCTCACCATATCTTCAAGACTCGAACTCAAAGAACTAACTCCCTCATCCACTCCCGGTCTCCAATCCATAGCATCCTTAAGAATTTTAAACCCTTCAACCATCCTCTTCTCCCCTTCTTCCCGGTGCGAGTTTGCAAGGATAATAATCGACTTACTCTCTTCATCCTTGACAAACGTGAAATTATACGCTAATTGACGATTTAATTCTGGTGATTTTATGTGCTTAATATCATCGTATATGCTTATTTCTCGTATAATTGTTATTATGAGCAATCAAGCACCAATCGTATATTTCTTATCTATTTTGCAGTATTTGGTGCTATATTTATCGAAGGATGTCTCTCAAGGAAGTAGAGAAACAAGGATCGACGAGAGAAAAATCAAGAATCAGGATATTGCGTTGATGATGCGTCGACGCCGAGGATGGTTCGCGTCAGTCGACGCAATGTGCGGAGGGATGCCAAAGGCTGACTCGTGTCAGTTGACGCCACGTCGACGCTATGTCGACGCCCATGTTCTGAAGCGTTGATGTCGACGCCCATGAGTCGACGCTCTGTCGACGCCCATGTTCTAAAGCGTCGATGTCGACGCCCATGAGTCGACGCTCTGTCGACGCCCATGCTCTGAAGCGTCGATGTCAACACCCATGAGTCGACGCTCTGTCGACGCCCATGCTCTGAAGCGTCGATGTCGATGCCCATGAGTCGACGCTCCATCGACGCTCATGCTCTAAAGCGTCGACGTCGACACACGCTGGACGAAAAATGCTGGACGACGCAGGCAGGTGATTCGCGTCGACACTGACTCGACAGAATTATTTTAGGGCGAATCTTGGGCGGCAAGAAAGAGGAATTATATATAAACCCTGACCCTATTTCGTCCCAGAGATTCAATATAACATATCCTAGGGTTCTAAGGAGGTCCGGAGAGGTTCCAACTCGTTCCAAGTCATCCAAACGCAAGGGAACTTGAAGATTGACGTCCCGAGATGCAAGATTCAAGTCCAACACATCTTCTCTCCTATTTTATCAAGGATTATGTTTGTTTATATGAAACTTTTCTTTTATTTTATTAACTCCATGAGTGAGTAAACTTATTATCTAGTTCTAGGAATGTTGAAACCCTCGTGAAACTATGTTTAATTGATTTATGCAATATTGTTTTTCGTTCGTCATATGCGATTGTTTGTGTTGTTCTATTTTCAACTTATGATTGCTTAATTCTTAATATTGGCTTGATCACCTAGATTAGGGATTGGTTATCTATTGCTAGAAATAGGATTGCTTCCCGTGTAATTGTCGTAATTACTATTTCTCTGAAGCAACTAATGATTGTATATCGTTAGGGACAACACAACATAGGTTGAATGAACCGAGCTTATGCGTTAGTTACCTAGATTAATCTATTTGCCTAATTATTAATGTTGTTGTTGGGTTGAACCTAGAGAGCTTATTCTAGGTTATTCAATAATTAGACTCAATTAAAGAGCTTATTTTAATTGAGTACACAGCAAGGGTAAATTCGAGTAGCAGAGCTTATTGCTACTTAGGGTTTTTAATCGCATGTGATGAATGGATTACGAAGTTGTGGTGGGTTAAATGGGTGAATCGAGGGTGGAAACTGAACTAGAACTAGGCCTTTATTATTATTGAATTCTTCATTGATTGTTCTTCTACTAGTTTAATTGCTCGTTTATTTTATTAGTTGAATTAATTCATAATTCCTTACCCCAATCATTTATTTAAATAAAATACGAATCATCACAATTTAACCACACTCCTCGTGGGTTCGACCCTTACTTATCGCTACTACTAATTAGTGGAGTGAAGCTGAGGAAAATAAATATTTAATTTGACCCTTGACGACGGGCGGTCAAATTTCGGCGCTGTTGCCGGGGAGTGACGCTTTAAAATTGTGATTTTTAGTATTTTAGTATTTTATTTTATTTTTAWTTTTGTTTAAACGAGTTGAACTCTTGTTGAGTGTTTTCTCAAGTGAATGAACTTGAGATCATCCGGGAAGAAGAATTTGCATTATTATCCGGAAATCAACAAGAGAGGTTGTGAGTTAAAGAAGAAGAAGGASGTTTCAAATTGGGAGCAGGTATTACCCAATTACATATCTGAGGATTCTTCGAGCGAGAGAGAAGAACGAGAAAGCAAGATGATGGCTGCTCAAGCGGAACGAACGTTGAAGGAGTTGGCAAATCCCGGACTTCCTCAACAACCATTTTGCATTACCTTTCCAACGGTAGACGATGCTACATTTGAGGTACGGTCCGGATTAATCCATCACCTACCTTTATTCCATGGACTCACTGGCGTTGATCCGCACAAACACTTGAAAGAGTTCCATGTCATATGCACAAGCATGAAACACGCTGGAGTCACGGACGAGTTCCCCTTTTCATTAAAAGACCTAGCCAAAGATTGGCTTTACTACTTACCTTCGGGATCCATCACTACGTGGGGGGCTATGGAGAAAACATTCTTGCAGAGGTACTTTCCCGCATCACGAGTGGCAAATCTTCGAAAAGACATTTGCTCGGCTAGGCAGGCGCAAGGAGAAACGTTGCATGAGTATTGGGAACGGTTCAAGAGGCTTGTTGCGAGTTGCCCTCAACACCAAATGGGCGAGAAACTTTTGATCCAATATTTCTATGAGGGATTGAGTCTCACTGATCGAAACATGATTGATGCTGCTAGTGGAGGCACCTTGATGGACAAGACACCGACGGCAGCAAAGGAACTAATATCAAACATGGCGGCCAATTCCCAACAATTCGGCAACCGAGATCCTTCATTGAAATCGGTAAACGATATGGGTGATGATTCATTACAGACCCATTTAATTGAATTGAAGGCCATGATAAGTGCGGGAGGATCTCCAAAGATTCGACCATGCGGTTTTTGCGAAACTGTGGAGCACGTTACTGGCGAATGCCCACACTTTTACTCAGCACGTGAGGCACACGTGAATGCGTTAGGTACCAGGAATGGGAAAGGGAGAAAGTACGATTCGTACCCCAACACCTTCAATCCGAGATGGGGCGACCACCCTGGTTTTAGATGGAGGGATCAGCAAGGAAGTATACCTGGAAATCAAGATCAAGGACCCTCTCAAGCTCAACAAAGGGGGCAAAACTTCCCTAACCAATACCAAACTCGACAACAAGGGGAAAACTCATCATCATCACTGGCAGAGATGGTGAAACTAATGGCAACAAATTCCGCTCAATTTCAACAAGATACCGCCAAAATTCAACAAGAGACCAAAGCATCCATAAAAAACTTGGAGATGCAAATGAGTCAAATGGCTGTGCACATAACACAATTGGAAGCGCAAGGAAGCGGCCGACTGCCACCTCAAGCAGAGGTAAATCCGAGGAATGTGAGCGCCATAACAACACGAAGTGGCAAGAAGGTGGAAGGACCAACCAACCCAGTGCTAGAGCCGGACAATGAAGACAAAACGGAAGAAGAAAACACGGAGCCAAAACATGCTGAAAAGGGTAACCCTAAACCTTCCAATAATTTTAATGACCCCGTTGTTTCTCCCCCAAAGACCGAGCCACTTCCATTTCCGTCAAGAATCAAGCGCCAAGCTAAGGAAGACACGGAGAGGCAAATACGAGACGTTTTCAAGAAGGTGGAGATCGCTATTCCACTTGCCGATGCGATCAAGCAAATTCCTCATTACGCCAAATTTCTCAAGGACCTATGCACCAACAAGAGGAGGTTAAAGGGGGATGAAAAGGTCCTAATGGGAGCAAACGTGTCGGCCGTATTCCAAAGGATCTTGCCACAAAAGCGGAATGACCCGGGCATATTTTTCATTCCATGCACGATTGGAGACATGCGACTCGAGCGAGCCATGCTAGATTTGGGGGCATCAATAAATGTTATGCCACGCACCATTTTTGACTGTTTGAAAGTTGGGCCATTGAAGAAAACTGGGGTGGTAATCCAACTTGCCGACCGAAGAACTGCCTACCCTAATGGTGTTATTGAAGATGTCCTCGTAAAGGTGGATGAGTTGATTTTTCCCGCCGATTTCTATGTGTTGAGCATGAATGAGTCTGCATCGAAATCGCCACCTATCTTGTTGGGGAGACCATTTTTGAACACTGCTCAGACAAAGATCGATGTCACTCGAGGCACCTTAACAATGGAATTTGACGGTCACATTTGTCAATTCAATATTTTTGATGCTATGAGATTTCCTGACTGCGATAACTTTGTTTTTGCACTTGATTGTTTTGACTCTCTAGCGCAGGAATTTTTCGAAATGAATAAACAATATGAGCTCGAGACGACAATCACACGAAGTTTGGGGGAGGACTCGTTGTTTTTGAGTTACCCTCTAACTGAACCAACTTGGGAGGACGACATACGAGAAACAGTGTCAGCCTTGCGCGCACTTAATGCAAAACCGAGAGAAGAGGACGTGAATTTCATCAAACTTCCCGACTCACACGAGAAAGCCGTTCCATCCATAGTCAAGGCACCGGAGCTCGAACTCAAGGCCCTACCGGAGCACTTAAACTATATTTTCTTGGGCGATAACGAAACACTGCCTGTGATCATTTCATCTCGCTCGGACAACCTCCAAGAGGCGTCACTGCGACAAGTACTCAAGGATAACAAGCAAGCAATCGGGTGGACCATAGCGGATTTGCGAGGGATAAGTCCTTCCATGTGTATGCACCGAATTTTACTCGAAGAGAATGCTGTACCATCTAAGGAACCTCAAAGACGACTGAATCCACCAATGATGGAAGTGGTAAAGAAGGAGATTCTAAAACTGCTTGATGTTGGGGTGATTTACCCCATTTCTGACAGTCGGTGGGTGAGTCCGACTCAAGTCGTTCCGAAAAAGTCGGGGGTAACGGTGGTCGAAAATCAAGAAGGCGAATTGGTTCCAACAAGGGTGCAAATGGGTTGGCGAGTTTGTATTTATTATCGTAAGCTAAACGCCATGACTCGCAAGGACCATTTTCCTCTTCCATTTCTTGATCAAATGATTGAGAGGTTGGCGGGCCACTCATACTACTGTTTCTTGGATGGCTGCTCGGGATATTTTCAAATTCCTATAGCACCCGAGGATCAAGAGAAGACTACCTTCACGTGCCCCTTCGGCACGTTTGCCTATCGCCGCATGCCATTTGGACTATGCAATGCACGGGCACATTCCAATGATGTATGGTAAGTATCTTTTCGGAATACGTGGGCGAGATTATAGAGGTCTTTATGGATGACTTTAGCGTTTATGGCAATTCTTTTGAGGTATGTCTTGAGAACTTATCTTTGATTTTAAAACGTTGTGTCGACACTAACCTTGTGTTGAATTGGAAAAAATGTCATTTTATGGTGGAACAAGGTATAGTTCTAGGACACATTGTTTCGTTTAAAGGAATAGAAGTCGATAAATCTAAGATTGATACCATAGCTGCGTTGCCTTACCCCGCCAACGTGCGGGAAGTTCGTTCTTTTCTTGGCCATGCAGGATTTTATAGGAGATTTATCAAGGACTTTTCGAAGATCGCTTCGCCACTTTGTAGGCTCTTGCAAAAAGATGTGGAATTTGAGGTCGATAACAACTGCAAGAAGGCTTTTGACACACTGAAGGAACGGCTCACCACTTCTCCAGTTATCCAAGCACCGAGGTGGGACCTACCTTTTGAGATCATGTGCGATGCGAGCGACTATGCTGTGGGAGCCGTGCTAGGGCAAAGGGTCGATAAAGCAACCCATGTGATCTATTATGCTTCGAGGACCTTGAACCCTGCCCAAGAAAATTATACTACCACGGAGAAGGAGCTTCTAGCCGTTGTGTTTGCCCTTGAGAAGTTCTGTTCATACATCATTGGATCAAAGGTGGTGATCTTTAGTGATCACACAGCCCTACGACATCTACTTACAAAGAAGGAGACAAAGCCACGACTCATACGGTGGATTTTACTACTCCAAGAATTCGATTTGGAGATTAAGAACAAAAAGGGAGCCGAGAACACCGTGGCCGACCACCTTAGTAGATTAGTGCATAAGGGGAACAAGCTACAACTTGATGAGAGATTTCTGGACGAGCAACTACTTGCGGTTGAACACGTGGATCCATGGTATGCTGACTTGGTAAATTTTCTTGTTGCTCGTGTGTTTCCAACGGGGCTAACGAAAGAAAGGAGGGACAAGTTGAGGAGTGATGCGAAATATTATGTGTGGGACGACCCATACCTTTGGAAGCATTGTGCTGATCAAGTCATTCGAAGGTGCGTCCCCGAATTATAGTTCCACGCTATTCTTTCATTTTGCCATTCTCATGCATGTGGAGGACACTTTGGATCGAAGAGAACTGCGCATAAGGTACTTGACAGTGGCTTTTATTGGCCATCCCTATTTCGAGATGCGTATGAATTTTGTAGGGCATGTGATAATTGTCAACGCACGGGGAACCTTTCACGGAGAAGTCAAATGCCCCAAGTGCCCATAATGGTTTGTGAAATTTTTGATGTCTGGGGCATCGACTTTATGGGCTCCTTTCCTAATTCTTTCAAAAATGTTTATATTCTGCTTGCGGTGGATTATGTCTCCAAGTGGGTGGAAGCGAAAGCCACCTCAACTAATGACTCGAAGTTTGTTGCACGTTTCATTAAATCTCRGATCTTCTCAAGGTTCGGGATCCCTCGAGCTATGATAAGCGATCGTGGCACCCACTTTTGCAACAAAACGGTGGAGGCATTGCTCCGAAGGTATGGTGTTGCTCATAGGCTTTCTACGGCCTATCATCCTCAATAAACAAATGGACAAGCCGAAACTTCAAAACCGAGGGATCCAAAATCTTGAGAAGATCCGAGATTTAATGAAACGTGCAACAACCTTCGAGTCATTAGTTGAGGTGGCCTTCGCTTCCACCCACTTGGAGACATAATCCACCGCAAGCAAAATATAAACATTCTTGAAAGAATTAGGAAAGGGGCCCATAAAGTCGATGCCCCAGACATCAAAAATTTCACAAACCATTATGGGCACTTGGGGCATTTGACTTCTCCGTGAAAGGTTCCCCGTGCGTTGACAATTATCACATGCCCTACAAAATTCATACGCATCTCGAAATAGGGATGGCCAATAAAAACCACTGTCAAGTACCTTATGCGCAGTTCTCTTCGATCCAAAGTGTCCTCCACATGCATGAGAATGGCAAAATGAAAGAATAGCGTGGAACTCCGATTCGGGGACGCACCTTCGAATGACTTGATCAGCACAATGCTTCCAAAGGTATGGGTCGTCCCACACATAATATTTCGCATCACTCCTCAACTTGTCCCTCCTTGCTTTCGTTAGCCCTGTTGGAAACACACGAGCAACAAGAAAATTTACCAAGTCAGCATACCATGGATCCACGTGTTCAACCGCAAGTAGTTGCTCGTCCGGAAATCTCTCATCAAGTTGTAGCTCGTTCCCCTCATGCACTAATCTACTAAGGTGGTCGGCCACGGTGTTCTCGGCTCCCTTTTTGTCCTTGATCTCCAAATCGAATTCTTGGAGTAGTAAAATCCACCGTATGAGTCGTGGCTTTGTCTCCTTCTTTGTAAGTAGATGTCGTAGGGCTGCGTGATCACTAAAAATC
>BMAC01000146.1:1291849-1303225 GCA_014905375.1 Phtheirospermum japonicum | reverse complement strand
TGGCACCCACTTTTGCAACAAAACGGTGGAGGCATTGCTCCGAAGGTATGGTGTTGCTCATAGGCTTTCTACGGCCTATCATCCTCAAACAAATGGACAAGCCGAAACTTCAAACCGAGAAATCAAGTCCATCTTGGAAAAGACCGTCAAAGCAAACCGTAAGGATTGGAGCATCAAGCTGAAGGATGCACTGTGGGCGTATTGCACGGCATTTAAAATGCCAATTGGGATGTCACCGTATCGCCTCATTTTTGGGAAGCCATGTCACTTTCCGGTGGAGCTCCAACACAAGTCATTTTGGGCCGTGCAGCAATGCAACTTTGATTTTGATGGAGCCGGGACGCTAAGGAAGTTGCAACTACGAGAATTGGAGGAAATCCGGAATGAAGCGTTTGAAAATTCGCTAATTTATAAAGAGAAGACGAAAGCGTTTCATGACTTGAAGATTTCAAGGAAGGAATTCGTAGTGGGCGAGAAAGTGCTACTTTTTCATTCTCGCCTTAAGCTATTTCCCGGTAAGTTGCGTTCAAGGAGGGTTGGACCGTTTGTTGTCACTCACGTATTACCGCATGGTGCAGTGGAGATTTTTAGCCCAAAGACGAACAAGACGTTCAAGGTGAATGGACACCAACTCAACCCGTATTATGAAGGGTTTCACTCTGTTGGTGAGGAACGAATGGAGTTGAAAGCACCGCCTTTTACGTAATCAAGGGAATAAGTCGAGCCAACGACTTTAAACAAAAGCGCTTGTTGGGAGGCAACCCAACGTTTACTTGTTTTCTTTTTTTTCTTATTTTTCTTTGCAGCGTGGGAGGCGATGTCTTGTTTTGGATGTGTGGGCCACTTTTCAAAGGACCGAGTATCATGTTTAATAGGACCAAGATCCTCGACACTTCCCCGGGTGATTTCTCTTCCTACTCTTTTCCCATGATATTATGATGTGCTTATTCTTGTTTTGCATTCGCTTGAGGACAAGCAATGTTTAAGTTTGGGGGAGCGAGTTTTGATAAATTTTAACATTTTTTGTGATAAACACCGGGGGATTAAAAGGAAAATATTAAGAGTGCTTGCTTGAATTACCAGGATGAACTACGTTTCGGTTAAAATCTTTAGTCGTCATTTGATTTAAAGGTCAAAGGTACGCATGTTAGTGTTTTTGTGATTCATATGTGGGGCGTCAATTCTAGATTATTGCGTTATTGACATGTACTTGTGGTTGCCGTACTTAATATGAGTTTGTGTGGGGCTTTGAAGTTGGCGGTTGCGTGATGATATCTCGTTAGTAGAAACAGAAGTCAAATAAAGTCCGGTTGGGGTATGCCGGCATGGTGAAAGTAGAAAATTGAAAGATCAAAAAGAATTGAGGTGCTGAAACAGCTGCCTATCCGTATTTATCAAGTGCATTCGCTTACAAATTCCAAAGAGCGAAGTCCAACGAAGATGCTAGTAGCTCAACAATTCATGCACATGCTCAAAGGCGCATCACACTATCAAATTCTCAAAACATGGCGGAGGTGAACTCAATAATCACACACCCAACCAAGACAATCCTCCTATCCAGCGCCTTATCATCATTATGAAGTCAAGGACGGTAGTGCGGAGCTGCGGGCCTCAATTGAGAAAAAATAAATAAAATAATAAATGGGAAAGAACGAGATATTTGATCAATTCCAATGACTGATAGAGCCAAACCATTGAGTGGCAAGGGGGCACCATAGTACATTGACGTGACATCTATAAGAAGGGGTTGCCAAGCTACCGGGATCACTTAGGCCAATACATGACACGTCTAAGATCTCTAAAAATATAGTGGTGTCTAGATTCCGAATAAATTCACTTGGGTAATTTGAGTGAGTTGCTTATATTATGGTTGTCCTATGCTTTAATTCTTCATATTGCTTGACGACAAGCAAGGTTTAAGTCTGGGGGATTTGACAAATGGGAAATTATACGCTAATTGACGATTTAATTCCGGTGATTTTATGTGCTTAATATCATCGTATATGCTTATTTCTCGTATAATTGTTATTATGAGCAATCAAGCACCAATCATATATTTCTTCTCTATTTTGCAGTATTTGGTGCTATATTTATCGAAGGATGTCTCTCAAGGAAGTAGAGAAACGAGGATCGACGAGTCGACGAGAGAAAAATCAAGAATCAGGATATTGTGTCGATGACGCGTCGACGCCGAGGATGGTTCGCGTCAGTCGACGCAATGTGCGGAGGGATGCCGAAGGCTGGCTCGTGTCAGTCGACGCCACGTCGACGCTATGTCGACGCCCATGTTCTGAAGCGTCGATGTCGACGCCCATGAGTCGACGCTCTATCGACGCCCATGTTCTGAAGCGTCGATGTCGATGCCCATGAGTCGACGCTATGTCGACGCCCATGCTCTGAAGCATCGATGTCAACACCCATGAGTCGACGCTCTGTCGACGCCCATGCTCTAAAGCGTCGATGTCGACGCCCATGAGTCGACGCTCCATCGACGCTCATGCTCTGAAGCGTCGACGTCGACACACGCTGGACGACATAGGCAGGTGATTCGCGTCGACGCCGAGGGCTGGTTCGCGTCAGTCGACGCTCCGTCGACGCCGACTCGGCAGAATTATTTTAGGGCGAATCTTGGGCGGCAAGAAAGAGGAATTCTATATAAACCCTCACCCTATTTCGTCCCAAAGATACAATATAACATATCCTAGGGTTCTAAGGAGGTCCGGAGAGGTTCCAACTCGTTCCAAGTCATCCAAACGTAAGGGAACTTGAAGATTGACGTCCCGAGGCGCAAGATTCAAGTCCAACACATCGTCTCTCCTATTTTATCAAGGATTATGTTTGTTTATCTGAACCTTTTCTTTTATTTTATTAACTCCATGAGTGAGTAAACTTATTATCTAGTTCTATGGATGTTGAAACCCTTGTGAAACTATGTTTAATTGATTTATGCAATATTATTTTTCGTTCGTCATATGCGATTGTTTGTGTTGTTCTATTTTCAACTTATGATTGCTTAATTCTTAATATTGGCTTGATCACCAAGATTAGGGATTGGTTATCTATTGTTAGAAATAGGATTGCTTCCCGTGTAATTGTCGTAATTACTATTTCYCTGAAGCAACTAACGATTGTATATCGTTAGGGACAACACAACATAGGTTGAATGAACCGAGCTTATGCGTTTGTTACCTAGATTAATCTATTTGCCTAATTATTAATGTTGTTGTTGGGTTGAACCTAGAGAGCTTATTCTAGGTTATTCAATAATTAGACTCAATTAAAGAGCTTATTTTAATTGAGTACACAGTAAGGGTAAATTCGAGTAGCAGAACTTATTGCTACTTAGGGTTTTTAATCGCATGTGATGAATGGATTACGAAGTTCTGGTATGTTAAATGGGTGAATCGAGGGTGGAAACTGAACTAGAACTAGGCCTTTATTATTATTGAATTCTTCGTTGATTGTTCTTCTACTAGTTTAATTGCTCGTTTATTTTATTAGTTGAATTAATTCATAATTCCTTACCCCAATCATTTATTTAAATAAAATACGAATCATCACAATTTAACCACACTCCTCATGGGTTCGACCCTTACTTATCGCTACTACTAGTCAGTGGAGAGAAGCTGAGGAAAATAAACATTTAAATTTGACGCTTGATGACGGGCGGTTAATCCTCCTCAAGATAATCGTCTTTTTCAATATTATCATCAATAACCCCCACCTCCCCCTCTAAAAAGTTGTCATTGACCTCAACGACCCATAAACAAACTTCTTCACACAAGTCTTGGGTACATAGAGGCACAACTGGCTCATCATTAAGTCACATCCTCACAACATCCCTTAATATCGACATTCGGGCCATCCTCCTCCTCATTGGTCTACTCTTCCAAACAAACTCGTTCGACCGTGTCCTTGATGAAGTCCATATACACCCACTCTTCGCAAGATTGTTTTGAAGTAAAAGGTAAGGGGTCACGAGGAGTAAAAATACTCGGAATCAAAACCATGGCCTCCTCCATCAGTGAGACAACCGAATCAACTACCCCACACTTTTCAAGGAACGTGACCGGAAGAGTAGTCGATGGTAGTGGGTCCACGTGATAAGTAACAAAAGGATCGTGAGGCGGCGGGGGAGTAGGATAACCGGGTCCCGCACAAGGAGGAGTCGGTTCCGGGTTAGACATTTGAGCAATTTGAGCCTTCAATGTCGCAATTTTTGTAACCAACTCAAACTCCTTCGAGAATAAAGCCATGTTCACGTCATAATCATGAGAATACGTCGGTGGAGAATACTTTTGCTTGGGAGGGCCACTTGGGACAATGAAACTCCCATCTCCAAACAACTCATAAGGATCGGGAGTCGAGGCACTATTGTTGGTATCAATGTAAACCGGCATAAGAAATGGTCTATTAACATCTCCCATAGTGCGAATGGGCGGGCCACTTATGAAATTGGAGCTCGGACCGCCAAACGACTCATAATCATCGTGATACTTAGCGGTTAAAGGAGGAATTCGGGGAACACCAAACGAGCCGGGAATCGGAGTTTGACCTCCAAACATGTCTGTGCATTGGTTGGGAGCATTAAAACCTCCATATGGACCGGATGTCGGATTGTGCATATTTGAGAAGTGATTAGTAGCACAATATCCTCCATACGTAGTGGAATTCGGATGTTGGTTACTAACGATCCCATTTCGATTAACGAAGCCTCCATTATACATGTTCGGAATTTGAGGAGTAGGGGCCCTGTAACCTCCATACGGACCTTTTGAACCCATGAAGCCGCTTGAACCAACATGCTTTGCACCATGCCCTCCCATGTTGGGTTGACCATAGCCGAACCCACCATTGGCAACGTGGTTTGCACCATGCCCTCCCACGTTGCCAAATCCATTATACATCCCATTCCCAACATGGTTTGCACCATGCCCTCCCATGTTGGGAATGTATCCACAATAGCTATAAGAACCTTGCATACAAAACAAAAACGTCAAATAACAAAGCAAGCTAAAAACACAATGAAACGACAATCAAATCGAAAGCCTTAACCAAGACGTGTCGCAATGGCACCATTTTGTTAGAGGTGTTTTAGTTGTGTTGAAATGAATCAACGGGTTCATGGCTTGGTATTATCGGAATTCGATTCAATTGAAGTATTCAATGTGTTTCAATCTTCGAAAAGTAAAGGAAAATGAAAATAAAGCAAATAAACTATCTAAACTAATCTAGGAATTGAAATTGCATATTGGTCGGATGCCTCGTCGTATGCCTCAAATAGAAAATGCAAAGCAATAAAGGAAATAAGCAAGAAAATGCATTGTTTCACCAAGTACAAGCATGCATGCTCAAGGTACAACTATGCATAAAATCCTAAATAGTGAAAATAAGTTAAAATTGAAAGCATGGATGTAAAGAGTAAGAAAAGTTGACATGAAAGTTTAAAACTTTAAGGAAAATAACAAGTAACAAAGAGTAGATCTAAGATTTAACCTAAAACTATGCATGAAAATTAAATTGCAAATAAAGCACAAGAACAACTCAAAATCTAGATGATCTAAGACTTGATCTATGATCTAGATGTGTCACTCATCTAGATTCCATATCCAATTCTTAAGATCTAACAAGAAATCAAGGTGCTAAGGTAAAAAGCATAATCATGAAGAACAAGCATGGAAATGGAGAACAAAGCATGAAAATAAAGCATAAAATATTAAATTGAAAGTAAACTTACTTGATTAAGAAATGAAACAAAGCTTCAATGTGACTGCATCAAAAGTAACAATCCAAAGGAGTATTTGGATTCTTCTTAGGCTTACAAACCCAAGGAGGTGCTTGAAATTAAATCTAATCTAGAAAAGGAAATTACATCAAAGTTTGAAATTAAATCTAAGACCTAAGAAAGAAAATTATCCAATAGCTTGAGAATAATTTTGAGCCCAAACCCTAGTTTGGGTTGGGAGGGGAGTTCTCCTTCAATGGTGCAAGGTGTGGGCTTTATATAGTTGTTTGTAGGGGCAAAAATGTCAAAAACACCAAAAATTTTCCAGGCCTCAACGTTGCAGTCGATCGACTGCAGGGGGTGTCGATCGATTGCTCAGTTAATCGATTGCTCAGTCGATCGACTGAAGGGCAGTCGATCAACTACTCTGCTGCAAGACGTTGGTCTCTGTCCGGCAGTCAATTTTGAGCTCGTTCAGTCGATCTGTGACCAGTCGATCGACTACCAGTCGATCCGGTAGATGATTTGGAGCTTTTCAGTTGATCCTGGATGCTTTAGGATCGAATTTCTCATTTTCCGGTCCAAACATCCACCGAGTGAATATAATCCTTTTAGCCACCTACAAAATAAGAATTCAAACTTAAAAAACCCAATAATAGCACAAACACCTCACGCTTCGTACACTTTAAGCCAAAAAGAAAATCAACGAGAAAAAGTCTTAAACCTAATAAAAACGACTCGATACTACTAGAAACGACCCTAAACTCTAACTAAGAACATAAGGAAAAACATAATTATTACATGCAAAACAGCGGGGCGTCGATCGACGCTCGGCAGGATCGACGCAACAGAGAGTTGGCGTCGACCCTGTGTCGACCGATGCCGGCAGGTCTCAGCAGCGACGCGCACGAGCTCTCGGCAATGTGTCGGACACTAGGTAATCCAGTGTCAGCAACGTACCCAGTGTAAGCTGTAATACTTCAAATCGAGGCCCGATTTCGCCAAAACTCTACTTGTAAGCCCACACTTGACCATCCCCAGACCAAAATACTTCAAAATATCTAAATTAAACATAAAATTAATTAATTATGATTAAAATAACCATATTAAGTATAAAATCGAAAAGAAACACGAAAAACAATAAAACGAGAGAAACAACCTAATAACTTATCTAATCGACTCAAAAACCGCAAAAACCATTATAAAACCCGACTTAAAAACATGAGAAAAACACCACAATTACATGCAAAATAATATTATATAAAATGAATGACATTCCGTGATTAGAATCCCTATAGTTTAGAAACTAATACATTTATGTTAAACAAAAAAGGATAATAATATTTCAATGTCCGGAGAAAAAAGCTTTGATTCTCTTCACATAAATCCAGTTATTGTTTTTTTTTTCCAGTTTATATATGTCGGGAGAAAAAAGCTTTGTTCCAGTTTGTCTCTCTTCTTTGTCTTATACATTTCATGGCTACTTGATGGAGAATTTCAATTCGTAAAGTTTTTGTAGGCTACATTGCTGGTGACAAATTTGGAGTTAATAACATAAGGGTAGTCATCTTATGATGCAGTCTTTGTCCGATTATGATTTATGTTTTCTTACGTTGTCAATGATGTGTATTTTTATTCATTGAGAACTTGTGGATGTTCTTATGCTTTGATTTAGAATATGTGCATCGTTTTGTGTTTTTGTGATTGGTGATTTGCTTTTTTACTTAGAATTAGATGTATCTTGTGTGAATGAGTAAACATGAAATAGTTTAATTTTTTTCTTACTTAAGTACATTATGATTATGCTTTTTTTTTATTTGTTGAGACTTTGTATACGTTCTGATGATTTCATCTAGAAGTTACATCACTGCTTTATTATTTCTTTTATATAGAGATAGGTAGAGAAATCCCCAGATTGAAATCGACAATGAGATGAACACTGAAGATGGAGTTGGAATTCTTGGGCATCCTTATGATTTATGCAAGGAGGTTTAATTCTTCGATTGATATTTTGATTTAGTCTTGCAAGAAAAACATTTTTTCATCACAATATATGGGTTTTTTTTCTTCTCTTATTTTATTTTTTTTTCTTTTTTAAATTTTTTTTGTACTTTTTTTGTTGTCTGTTATTTTTTTCTTGGATGAATGAGCCTTCAGCTGGTGTTGATTTTGACATATCTTACTTTGAATGAAAGATATCATAAGAGAAAGGTGTGTGTAGTGAGACTCACTGCTCAAACATAATCATATTTTAAAATTATGATATAAAAATTTGAATTCTGGGGCTCATGGTTTCTTTTTCGTTATCAAGGCAACCAATGAAGCTGGCTGCCTGCACCCAGAGAACGTGCAGTCGGCATGTTTTCACTGTCGGTGGGAAAAAAGAAAAATTGTATTCGCAGAGGTAATTTAAACTTTAAAGATTATACTTTTGGCACTCTGACTTTTAGGAATAATGGCTTCAGATATAAAAGGGCTATCTCAAATAAGAGTTAAGTTTAAAAGTTTGCCCTTCAAACCATTTTATTAACTGATGGGTGTACCTCCTCCGAGAGGTAAAGTTAATTGAAATAATTGTTTTCATATTTTCTTTCTACATGATTTAACCTTTTTTTAATGATATTTGGAGATTTATGTATACCGTGCTCATGCATTTTGCCTTTAACATTAAAAGGACCAATGATTGACCAATATTCCATTATTATCGACAAGGTTTAGAAGAAATTTTCTATCAGTTGGCATATAGTTTGGTTTACAGAATGCTCTGAATACAAATTTGGAACCTTATGTTTCTTATACAGCTTCTTTGATTGACTTTCAGTAGCTTACTTTGCCTAATTACGAAAAAGATTAGAAAGTGATTTAAACTAATAATAGATATATCTAGTGTGCCATCAGATGATATACAACATGTCCGACTAATTTTCGGAGCTCAAAATGATTTTATTAACTCATACAACTCAAGGGCAGCTTCGAATTTCATTGTTAAAGATGATTCAGATGATGATGATACTGCTTATAGTTTCTATTTAAATAAATTCTATGTTGATGATAATGATTTTGTGTATTTATGTAAATGAATTAATATGTGCACAATATGTACTATTAATGATTTGGTGAATTTTTTTGGTGAAGTAATCGATATATTCACAATATTTAGTATTTAAATTTTGTGTATTGTTGGGTCTGGTCTCTCTTTATATATTTTTTTACAACTTTTTATAACGGTTATTAAAAGATTTATTCTAGAAACCTTACTTTCTAGAAGGAGTTCATGAAAACCGTTTTGGAAAGTATTGTTTCTATAACAAGTTCTTTGGGACAACAAGTCGTTCCAATATGTGTAGCACCAACAAGAATGATAGCTATTGGCGTGACGTGAACTTCCAGCACACCTATCGACACGAGGCTACTATAATGATGAATTGCGAAGAATTGGCACGACAAGTCGTGCCTATTAATATTTAAGTTTTTGGAACAAAAAAAGTCGTTACTATATAACGATAGGCTTATGCCTATAGCAACGACTTTCTTGGGACGACATGTCCTCCCAATAGACAAGGATAATAAAAAGAGCATGTATGGGGACGAACTCTATCCTTCCTACTATACTCAATTCTTGTGGGGTGTGTGTGTGTGTGTGTGTGTATTTCGTTTTTAATCCTCATAGCGGCAAATTATACATCAATCAAAATATTGCAGGAGAGTATCATAGACGTCTAGAGGAGATACGTGCTTCATCACAGACCCTACCGACGTTAATAAGAATGAGGTCTAGCTAAGAGATCGACGTAGTGAAGAAGAGTCGTCGATTTGGTACGGGATGCTTAGAAGATCTTCGAGCTTCGAAGATTTTCAGAGGCGGTACCTCCTCTGCTCTAGATAGCAGTGTCACGGAGCTTCTGACACAAATGGTTGTTTTGAATAGCCAGGTTTAGAGTCAGCTCGAAATGAAAGAACGGGCACATCAGGAGCAGCTCCAAGCGAGGTGCGAGGAGCCTGCACGTGAGCGGTTCGAGTTGCTTACGACTCTCTGTCAGCAGGTGATGGAGGAAGTCGTTGCGGTGATGAGAGCACGACGTCGATCGACGATCTCCCTCTAATCCTCTAGGTAGTTCTCGAGCTGATTCTTTAGAGTAGTAGTTTTAGAAACGAAACATTTCTTCAGAATATTTATGTTTGGTATTTTATTTTTACTGTATACATTGTAGTATATGTTAATTAATTATATTTTATATTATTTTGGGCCTGCAAATTATATCTCGTATTTGATTTTTAATTTGTGACACAGGAACAGGTAATAAAACATATATATATATATATATATATATATATATATATATATATATATATATATATATATATATATATAAAATATGCTGACAGCCTGGGGGCCGTCAGCAAAATCCTAAGAACACTGACGTGTAAGACCCGTTAGCATAATTTGAAATTGATGATGGGTATAATGCGTCAACATATGCTGACATCCCCCATACATGTCATCAAATGCTGACGGGTTTCGATTGAAAACCAAGGAATACTGACGGGTAAAACCCATCAGCAGTCCGTCAGCAAATTTTGATGGGTGCAATAATCCTATTTGCATACAATTACCGACGTTAAAAATTCTAACGGTTAGTACCTTTCATTGAATTGTTTACCTGTCGGCAAACTCGTTAGTAAATTGGTTGATGACGAGTTTGCTGATGGTTCTGCCCGTCGTCATACTCCGATTATTTTGTAGTGATTGCTATCTTATATATATATATATATATATAGGGGTGGGTTAAAATGGAACCATGTCATTATATGTGAACCTAGGGACTCATCTTGACCATTGGATTGAATAATCTAGATGGTTGAGAACATGACACGTCAGCAGTGTATTTATGGTAAATATTGCATTAAATTAATAAAAAGGGTATTTTCGACATATAACAACATTCATAAAGAGCGTTGATTTGCTCTTTAGAAAGCACTACGGATAATTAAAAAAAAAGCACTGCGGCTTTATACAAAAAGCATCTCAAAATTCATCTACAATTACGGAAAAATTCAAAAATTTCAAAAAAACTCAAATATTCAACAAATAATTTTAAATAAAAATTATGTATAATTAAGTAGTAATGTTTTTGTCACATATAATTAGTGCTTTTATAATGTAAGTAGCAATGCTTTTTTTTATATGTTGGCAGTGCTACAAATTTGACAATTTCAGGGGTGCTTTTTTCATATTACGGCAGTGCTTTTTTACTACACTAAAACTGCTTTTTCTAGAATTGCGTATAATTACACTGCAATACTTGGAGTGCTTTTTCTAATATTGTTATAGTGCTTTTGAACTACACTAATACTGCTTTTTGGCCAAACATTCAACCCTACCAATTTATTCAACCCTACCCATGCATTCAGCCTTACATTCATTAAACCCTACCCAAAGACGAGGCCGACGATCTGGAAATGATCGTCCACCGCCGCAAGAAAGCCACCCCAACAAGAACGACGCCGGGGCCGTCGCGGGGGCCCAGACCAAAGACCTAACCAACAGAATCTCAGCCACACCGCCATCGTCAATCAACCACCGTCACCAACCCAAACCGCCATGACCCGAACGAAACCCGAAATCCAAAACCCAACAACCCACAAGAACC
>BMAC01000146.1:1270699-1285954 GCA_014905375.1 Phtheirospermum japonicum | reverse complement strand
CTTCTATTATTCTAATGGGCTTCTACAATTAGGGCCTACTGGAAAATTACACGGACTTGGATTTAAAATCCAACTAATTAATTAATTCAATTAATTAATTAATYCMATRAATTTAAATTAATCAATCCAATTGACTAATTTAATATATTTCTTTAATTGAGATTTCTAATCAAATTAGATTTAATTATATAATCAAATTATATATAATTAAATATTCAATCCAACATTTGAATTAAATTAAAATCTCATTTAATTAATCCAAATTAGTTAATTATTTCAACCATTGGAGTTATCAATCTTGAAATGTCAACAACCAAAATTATGTGTGACCCTTTTAGGTTCACGACTAACACTAGCAGTAGGCTTATAACTTTTATAAGTTTATAAATAATAATTTATTATATTAATTAATTTAATTAATTAATTCTCTTGAAATTAACTTTTTAATTTCAAGAACCTACAAATCATGGCAACATCTAGCAAGTAGCATGACTACCCAGTGTTAGGTGAAATAGCGAGTAAACCTATTTCAATTGCAAGTGCATACATGTACGATCCTTTCGACAACTAGTTTCCCGATTAAATCTTGGGCATGGGTTTATAAGTAGAAACCCAATTGATTTAATAACTGTGATTTCATTTCAAGTTTAAATAATTCATTTATGAGTCAATATTCATCGTGCCCTGGCCAAGGTTTTTGAATCACAAACTATAAAAATTCACAGGATACTCTCTTGTCTATAGACAAGTGTCGAATTCTATATTGGCTACAGACAAACTTCCATGCACATCGATACAATAATCAAAATACCCCTTTTACGATTGTCAGGCAATCAAAAGATAAATCTAAGTATTGCACGATGTGCGCAAGGCTACCATCGTACCTCAAGTCAAGGACTAATCATGTACTATTGCAATATGGAAATTCTTATTCGACAGACAAATCTTCCAGTTAAGAATTTTCATCGGGTCATGTTCAATGAACTTGTTCTCCAACAAGCACCCACATATATGCACTCGCGTCTTAACGCTGATATTAATGGAATGCAACATTCTTATCTTACAAGCATGCATCATATGCGCAAGTCTTACCGGGCTATTCAATGTCCTATCTCGAAAAGCCCATTAACTTGGAACAAGTTTAAGACCGAAACCTTAGAGACATGTTCCATGATTGCCATCGTATGCGCAACCATATCCCATAGTTTAAATTGGTATAAGGACTTTATCATACATGCAATTATAAATGCGAAAACATAAGATAAAGAAAGTTGTCTTTATTAATATAATTCCAATAAAATCATTATACAAGTAGAATGAAAGTCAATCTAATTGGAACGTCGGGCACTCTACTCTAACACTCAGGACAGCTCGCCCACCTCCCATAACGATTACATCTTCTAGAGGATGAGGTCGCTACTAAATTCGTACAACGCCTGACGTGAATATTTGATATCTTATCAATAATTACCGATGTCCATGAATGTAATCCGTCGAGACC
This sequence comes from Phtheirospermum japonicum, assembly GCA_014905375.1. Classification (NCBI taxonomy): domain Eukaryota; kingdom Viridiplantae; phylum Streptophyta; class Magnoliopsida; order Lamiales; family Orobanchaceae; genus Phtheirospermum; species Phtheirospermum japonicum. The sequence continues at coordinate 1,284,453 of BMAC01000146.1, read as the reverse complement.
CCATAACATAATCACTAGCAGTCCTACAGGGCCCAAAAATCATGAAATACAACACGGAACATCGAGCTACTACTCAATACCGAACTACCTTAATATCGTTTATATCATAAGAGCTCGCCACCTCAGATAAGAATTCGCCACTCTTATACGAGAGGCCGCTGCTACTCAGGACAGCTCGCCCACCTCCCATAACGATTACGCCTTCTAAAGGATGAGGTCGCTACTAGTTATTTAACACCTGACGTGAATATTTAACATCTTATCAATAAATACCCACGTGAACTAGTTAAAAACAAATATATGGAAACTACAAATTTATTTTCATGAAAGAAATAAAATGAAGTGTAAAGAGTATCAACAAAACAGGTGCACACAGAGCATATGTTGGAATCCATTCACATACATCAAGAGAACTTTTTTGTTTACATTTTCGTAAATGCCGATAAATAATTTAAATCCCCCATGCACAGTATCAAAACTGATACGCTCCCCATGCATATTTCTCCATTGATAATTCTGGTATGAATTTTGCTGTTCACGCAGACCGGAAAGCCGCGCGAAGAGCTGTTGCTACTTCTTTCACAGTCAAGCTGAATCCTCTCTCCGTCTGCCAAAAACAAACGAAAAGTCTCATGGCAATGAAGGCGAAATTTGGTACAAATCAGGGTCGGTCGATATATTCCAAGGCGTGAGTCCCAGTGTAAAATGGCCCCAAAGAAAGTGTGTTAATTGGATAATATAACAAGGGCAACAATGTGTTTAGAGCATTATATATAAAATCAATAGGTCGTAATATAAAATTAATATATCATAATAAATGTTAGAAATTTATGAAAAATTAATATTTCACATTACAGTACAAAAATTAATACATTATATTATCAGGTCATATAGCCTAACTGGTAATAACTCATTAATTTGGCCTAACACAAGTGTTTGCCATATAATATATTTGAAATTTAAAATGGTAAATATTTATAAACAGTTAACAAAAAATAAGTATTTTAAGCATCCGCCTATATATGAAACTTCTACGATGCCTTCACGGTGCCATTTCTCACATAGTGGAGTTTAATAAGAACCATTAGATTAAATTTAAACTTTTCAAATTAAGAGATTTATTGTTATAAATGCAGGGGGTGTGGGGCATGGTGCCCTTAACGGCACTATAGAGTTAATAGTCTATATAATATAATATTATAATATTATACAAATTTTGAATTTTTTTTTAACCAAATAATTGGCAACTTTTTATAAGCTCTATATTCATAATTTTTAAATTATATTTATTTTTTTTATGTAAAACTCTTAAAATAAATTTTGATTAGAAGTTAACTTAAATACAAACAATTGAATTAAAATATCAATATCGCTGAAAAGGTTGACGATATTTTGCAAAAGAAAAATGATTATTTAGTAATAGCCACTTCACTTAATCTGTTATTTCAAAACAAAATAATAAATAGTATTCCTGAATAATTATCTTAGCAAGAGAAAGAAAATTTAGAGTTTAATTAATTTTGTTACTCCAATGAAAATAAAATGTGACAAGACAAAACAACAAAAAGTATTATATATTACCTAAAAAAAAAAGAGAGAGAGAGGGTTAGAAAATTACATATTATTTAGAGAAAGGAAAATCCTCAAAAAAAACTTACGTATTATTTAAAGAAAAGAAAAAAGAACAAAGAAAAGAAGGCAAACTAATGACAGTGGGTTTGCACCGGTTCAAGCAAAGGAAATGAAGACATACCTTGTCACTCGTTCATTAAGCATTTTTGATAAAAACCGGGCTGTATCAATATATGACCATAATTCTGATGATAATTCTGATGGAATATTAATTTCGGGTCCTATAAAATCCGGGTCTAAGAGCATCTCCAATGTGATATTAATTGGAGTAATTTTTTTATCACATAAATTTAAAATTTTTATGCAAGAAAAAATATAGACAATGTTCAGCACACCGTCCACATTTAAATTGTGTGCTATAAATTGTCTATTTAATAACTTATCTTATTTATTCAATTATTTATATTAATTAATTCATTTCTCCCGCTTCTCCATGTAGTTAAGTATTTTACATGATTCACAATTATTATTGAAGAAAATTTGTAAATAATAACATTCTATTGGGCATGTCATTAACTCCTATTGGAGATGCTCTAGGATGCTAGCTTCGTCGGCCTCATAGCGTGCCGACCCTGGTACAAATTAAGGGTTCAATCAACAAAAAATAAAAATATAAAACAGAACCTGTAATAACAAAGACTTGCCTAGGATTAGTCTTGTTATAAAAGAAAATTTCAAAGTTGTCCCAATAACATATGCTTGTGGTAACATAGCCACTAAATCTACTTAGTAGTAATTATACTGAATAGTTCACAAAAAATAGCATTTTAACCTAATTCTTACCGAAAAGAAAAGTTAGTCGGATTCTTTAGATTTTTAGTGAAAATTGATGATCTAAGTCAATTTTGATCTTGTTAATGCTAATGTGGCAAGAAATAAAAATTACAAATTAAATAAATATAAAAATATAAAAAATATAAAAAATTAAGAAATTTGATTAAAAAATCTAAAATTATTTAAAATATAAGTTAAAAAAAGATAAAGTATATATTATTATTTTAGTGTTCCAAAACAATATTATTAGAATAGAAAATTATAACAGAAACTGGAAAAATATTTTTAAGATCCATTTTTTTAAATAAGTGAAAAAAATTTAATTAAAATATAAAACAAAAAAATCTGAAAAAGTGTTTTTGGTTTTTTTTTTTTTTGAAATTATATTAAATATATACTAAAAGATTTTACTTATAAAATAAAAATAAAGTATGGTATAATATCTCAAAACTATATAATATTTTTCAAATTTATAATATTTTTAATATTTAAATTAATCCCAGATATTGTAAAATATTTTTCTAGATTTATCTTAAAATACTTTCTTTTCAAATGTGAAACAATTTCTTCTATTAAAAAAAAATACTCCAGGTGTTCTTGAATTATGTATTTCTAAATAGTTTTTTTTTAAAATATTTATAAATTAAATTCTGATTCTTAAATATATTTTTCCATATTTAGTTTTGATTTTATATATTTTTGTTGACATATTTCAAATAACTCATAATCTTATAATATATTTTCTCAGTTTTATTTATTTTATATTTTAGAACACCTTTTTTCACATATTTAAAATTGTCTCGGATATTAAAATATTTACCTAGACTTTATTTTAACTAGTAATTTTTTTTGGCATATTTAAAATTATCTCTAACTTTATAATATATTTTTGATATTTTTAAAATTTAAAATTTAAACAAATTTTTTTAAAATAGTTTTAAATTCTTAATAAATTTAAATTAAAAATGATTTTTATTAATTTATTATTTTTTCATTGGTCAGCATTCACTAGGTCCAAATTTTCAGAAATTGATGGATTTTGGAGAATTCTTTTACAGTGAAAGTAGGGATTAAATTACTTTTATTTGTTTTTTTTTAGTATAATATTGAATAAATTTATCACAAATATATATTAAGTTGACACTACCTAACCTATTTTGCAATTTCGGCTTGTAAAAAAACTCTTGTCCTATTTCATACTTACAAATATCCCTTAAGGTACTACGCTTACCCCTTTCTCGAAGTTGAAAATTTCCCATCCTAGCAGTTCAGAATGAAATGCAATTTCAACAAACTAAAGGATAAATTGGTGAAGAAGTAATATATATGCCACGTTAAAAATACTGAAATAAAAGTACTTAGTTACATGTGTAAAATACGTCACCTCAGCAATAATGGTGATGTCAAGGGCCGAATTTCCAAACGGGGTGACATTAGTATTGACAACCACCATGTTGAGACTCTCCACCTTGGCAAGTAAATTGGCAAGAATGCCCTTCTGTTTCCCACAGTGTATCCTAATGAGGATGTTGTTGTTGACGACCCTGACTTCAATCTCCGGCTCGTCTGAGCCCCCGCTTTTCGATTCCTCCTCGTCCTCCACAAACAACTGCGATTTCTTGACAGTCACTCCCGAATCCATTGCCTGTTTTCTCGCTGATTTTTGTTCTAGATTTTGCACTCTTTGTTTCAGATTTTTCAAATACTCGATTGCGTCACCCAGAATAGAAGTTTTATCGGTCTGTGTAAAAGAAACATGCAGGTTGGTGTTGGTTCCAAGGTTACGTGTTTTATAGACACNAAAGAAAAACAATTTTCATATTTTTGTCTTTTTCTGTCAGCATGCGAGAATCGGGTTTTATTTATTTTATTGCCAAGTTTTGGAGATAAATACGAACTCGAGCGACTGAAATATGTATTTTTGTGCCTCCATGAGGGAATCGGGCGATTTGTTTATGATATGTCCAAATGAATAAGTTAGCACGAGGGACACTTGGTGCGGTAAAGTACCAAAATACTAAAGCCCCACAAACGTATTGCATGACGCATAATTATGCTGGGCTGGCTCAATTGCAGCTTTCGTCATCTTCTAAGTATAAGAGGACGTCATATTCAATCATGTATGTATATATTTGGTATGTAGTACTTTTGGTTACGCAAGTAAAGGTGTCAAATATTTGATTCATGTACAAATTTTAGTTCTATATATGTTCATTTTTGTGCATTTTAGCCCCGTAAATTTTAAATAATTGATGAAATATAGTGAAGTTCCTATAATTTACAACCCAAATTGCACATAAGTTATATGGGACGAAATTGGCCACAAACGGATTGCACCCATAAAAGGGCCCTTGAAAAATTCCCTAATTTCACGCAGAAGTATACCTACCTTCTTTAAGCCTGGAACAATGGCTGATAGAGCAATAAATAGCTGGCTGAGCTGCTCTCGCCGTCTTCTCTCTGCAAGGATATGTTCGTAGACTTGCTCCGGCTGCCGAGTACGTGTTTTTTTCTTTGTTGGTCGCTTAGCATTTTCGGAGTTTTTGGTATTTAAGCCTTGAGACCTGACCACACTATTGTCTTCATGATACGAAGGCAAGGGGTTATTAACCTGTTGCATCATAAGGAACAAAACTCAAGGATATATATTGAGAATAAATTGGCACATGTAATAATTAAAAGGTTTCCCATGCTAATTACCTGAAAGATGGGGGTGGAATGCTTTGAGTGATTATTATTACTAATAGGCTTATAATTCTGTTTGATCAATGGTGCAATGGTGGAAAAATTGTACATGGAGGTGATTGTATTGCTGCTTAGAATATTAATCATGTTTGGCGGCGTATACTTCTCATCAAAGCCTTGTCCGAATACAGCACCCAAATCTTCATCATCATCAAAAGAATAATCCATGTTTGAAATCACAATATCTATCAAAAAAATATATATAAAGGATTATCCAATAAGGCCTCCATTAATGTCAAGCTTGCTCTACATACATACATACATACATACATAAACAAGTTAACCTGAGGCTGGATATAAGTTTGTAGTTCTTATTTTTAAACATTTAATGAATTTTTGATCAACGTTCCAACCCTCAATCTTATAACATTTACTTTCTGATCTATCCCCTCCCTCCAAAAACAAAATTAGGGTTCGTGACAAAGTTGTTAAGGAATTCAAATTTTCATGGTATTAATCATCTCTCTCTCTCCCTCTATATATATGTGTGTGTGTGTATGTATGAGTTTCTGTGTGTACATAAGTAGTGATAAAAAGGGCTGAAAACATAAATGAAATCTAACCCTAACACCAGATCTTAGGTAAGGAAGAAGCGCACCTGTATTCGCTGTCTGCTCAAATTCTTGATACAAAGAGCAGTTTATAACTAATTGTATAAAAGCATTTTTGCTGACATATTTATGCCTATCTCGAACGTCATATTTCGCCGACAAAAATAAGGACAAATTTATATATCATTATGTGGCCTAAGACGAAGAATCGAAACGTTATACGCACTCTAATATCTCAGAATTATTATATTGTTTTTACATTAAAAAGAAATTTTTAATAGCGAACGCTTTTATGAGAACACATAAAATGAAGAAAAGAGCGTAACACCATATTTCGCAAACGGTTTCATTAATTAGCTTTCAATGAATACATAAAGTGAACACACTTTGCCAATTTCTTCTTCTCAGAGACAGAAAAACAAGAAATCTCATTTGAAACTTGTGGATGTGTATTGAATGATAGCTTGAGATTGAAATGGAGATAAGTCAAAGTTGCAGAGTCCTTCCTGATTTTCTCATGGATAAGAACCGTGATTTGTTACTTAACAAAATAAAAAGGGGATAAAATTCAAAGAACACCTTATTACTTAGCCAATCGAGAGACACTCAGGATTTTTGTTGTTGTTGTAGTTAGATACTGGAAGGATATTTTTGAGTTGAAAAATGTGAGAGAACAACTAGTTAGAGGATTTAATGTTAGGAATTGAATATTTAAAACATGTGTAATTGTACTTACTTTATAATTTAGCAAAACTGTTGTAATTAATTAAATATATTATACGAATGATTTTACAACCCCAAACCCTAATCTTATACGTATAAAAGAAATTATAGTTCTCATAATAAAGCATTCTTTCATTACTCACTTCTCTCACTCTCTTCCTATAAAAGAAATTATAGTTCTCATAATAAAGCATTCTTTCATTACTCACTTCTCTCACTCTCTTCCCCTTTCTTTTTTGAAAAATGACACTTCGTCGTATAAAATATTAAAAACCAAATACTCACGAAAGAGTAACACATCAAATCAATCATTACTACTTGATAATGTACCGAATAGCATATTTCTTATACAAAACTTATCATTTAAAATATACACATATATACTTATATGTTATGGATTCTTATAAATTCTAAAGTTTTAAATTGATTGTATTCTTAAAGTAGTACAAATCTCAATAATATTACACGTAAAGTTTTTGTGATTTTGATATGATTTAGAATATCGTTTTAATCAATTGGGCATAGCGGTTAGAAAGTAAAGATAAACCTCAAAAAAATATGAGAGATTCAGGGGTTGAACCCTTATCAACGTCATTATAAAGGGTTAGTGATACCACTTGAGTTACATGCTCGTGGTGATACAATATGGAATATAAATCAACCAGGAGTTTGATTTTTACTTGAAATATCCATAAGAATATGAGACGATTTATTATCGAATTAATATGCACTATAATTAGTATTAAATCATATATTCTTATATTGACCGAAAAGTTCATTAAAAGCTCTAAAGGAGTTAGAAATTACTTTTCATTTTGAACCTGAAGTTCAGTATTATCATGATTTGGCATGACTTGTATGACCATCCCAATTTAATAATTTTTGAACAGTATGAAGATTTTTCTGTTTATTTTTAATGCTACATGTTCTCAACAAACTTAACCATTAAATTATCACAAGTTTAATTAGAATTAGGTTCCAATAATATCCATATTTTATATTACGGGGTGGGATCTTTTGGGCCCATTCACCCTTCATGTTGACTTTTAAATATTTGGATCCAATAGAAGATTGCATGTGTTATTATCTCATAACCAAGAGTTTATGAGAATATTTGCTCTATTGGCTATGAGAGCAAAGTACCGTATGTATCTAATAAATACACTTATCATTTGCTATTATTTACAAAAGTCATTGATGATTTATATTTTGTTCACTATAGTTGGAAAAATCTATTGATATGCCTTATGATATTTGTTATATCATTTGATGAGAACAATATTTGTAATCATGAGAAATGAATATTTCACTAGTATGTCAAAAATGAAAATATATGTGAAACCTCTGCCTGTGGCTTGGATTCAGAAGTGTCCATCAAAAGTTAAACAAGTGCGATATTTGTAATCACCCCACCAGATGTCATAATGGATAGCAAATGCTGAGAACATATAAAATAAAGTTACATTTTTCTCATAATTTGTTAGTCATTGTACAAAAATAATACTCTCAGCATTAAGGGAGGATAGACATATGTCATGGTAACAAAAAATATAAAATACATATGTAATGGTAACCAAAAATATGGAATGCATAAATATAATCATCGCAAAAGTTTAAAGCAAACCTGAAGTTTGTAGCGAAAGTTTGCATTTTAGATTAATGACTATAAGGTTATCAATGGTTTCAAGTTTAAAGGCTCAAACTTGAAAGTTATATAAAATCCTGTAAGAGGGTCCTATGATTTATTCAAATAATTATCCTTTATTTGGAGCAATTATTTGTGATGGTCTTCTTACTAAACGTTATACTCCAGTAGAGTAAATAGACATAACAACTTATAAACCTTTGAAGACACTACAAGAAATTTGAGGTTCAACGACGATGCATTTCATCATTTAAAGTCTATTTTTTCGTCATTGAACATAATCGACGACGAAATTTGAGGGTCACTGGGATTGTCATGGTATGAATGTCATATTAGGTGAAATTGACAATTTTTTCAAGCGCGTTGATCCGAACTTTTGTGTTTAAAAATTAAATCCAAGTTAAACCATGCGCGTCTATGTTTGAAACAATGTTAGTTCGCCCGCAAGAGAACGGTGTCACTTGTAGACTAGTAAGTTAAAACGGGTTGATTCTCTCGAGGAGTGAAAATACGGAGTCAACGATGTTTACTATAATAAAAACACAAGTTCTAATTCTAAACACACGATCAAGGGGTTTTTGTTTTGAAAACTTTGAAAGAACTTAATTTGAGAAAACTTGGTTTGAAACTATTACTAGTGCAGAAACAACATTCTAAAACGCCCTGTTTCAGTAAATCTAGAAAGTATACTTTCTAAAACATCTTTACGAACTGACGTTTTAGAATAAACTTTCTAGAACGCCTTTTCAAAACTCGTTCTAGATAGTGATTCTAGAACGGGTTTTTGTAAAACCGTTCTGGAAAGTAGTAGAAAAAATAAATAAATAATGAAATAAAAGCACCATCCAACAAATATATTAAAATCATCAATAATTACACTAAAATCATCAATAATACTTAATTAGCCAACAAATACACCACAACTCATTAAAAGAAAGATAATCACAAACTTAATACCAACGTTAACCAAAACATATCATTATCCATGATCAAAGAAATTAAAAAATCAACCACATTTATCATTAATCAAAACATCATAGTATTAGTATACCAAGTTTTAGTTCAATCACTATATAAAATGAAAATAGAAGTTGTTCATTTCATTACTTACTAATGAATGAAACAATTGTTTTAACTCTCAGAGACCTATTATTTATGTACATGGTTAGCTGGTTACATACTTTAGAGCTGCTTCACGACATTGCTCAGCCACATCATCAAATATGCAAATAGAAATCCTTCTCACTTCAGCTGTCTTAACCTTTCTCTGCAAGAAGCACAACCTTAAGTCAGCACAACCCCTCAACCAAGAAATGAAGAACAAAGAGGAAAAAGGGTGACAAAGGTAAGGCAACTGAATTACAAAGACTTACCCACAAAGTCATTAAGTAAGATGACAGCTCATCAAAGAAAGGCAAGGAAGTCATTCCTATAAGAGTAAGCGGCCAAAACACGGTCCAGCAGCTCCTGTGGGACCGGCTCGCCTCTCCTTTAGTGAGGAGATATGCTAGGTATATGGACTAAAGTCTTCCATTTATCTTGTAACAAACAACCAGTATATAAATATATATATATATATATATAAAGTTCTGTAGATTTTTTCTTTTATCTGAGAATTTCTTGTATTTTCCTATAATTATTTTTATTTTATGTTAGAACACAACATGGCTAAATAATAGATTACTTAAAAAAGTATCATAACGAACGAATTTTAGTATATCCACAAACCACCCATGTGAGTAATAACTTGTCTTTCCTCATGTTATCATATTAAATACATTGAAATCATGTGCTTATATAATATAATGCAAATCACCTACTAAAATGAAGGGAAATAGACGAATCGGGAAAAATATAAATAAAATAAAAAAATTGTCAAAAAGTCCACTACCGCAAGATTATTCGCCTCATTAGTATTCCTCGCCCAATTATACTTAAAAGCCTAAAATACTGACTTAACCCCTTAATCGCCACCTGATTGTACACAATTCTCATCTTATTATTTAATCCTCAAGAGTAATTTCGACTAAACGGCAACGAAAAAGATCCATGCAAATTTCTTATTATCTTCAAGTAAACATAAGTTCTGTGATCAGCATTCTCAAAAGCACCAATTTTAACGTCACGCCACCTGTTTTTAAGCATAAAGGAATTTATAAACGAAAATTGAAAATATATATATATAAATAATCTTTTATTTTACATATCATGCCAAGATTGTACCTTCCGGTCCCCAGTATCTCAACGGCTCCAACGAGTGCCTCAACTTCTGTTACTGAGAACGGTCTCCTAGTTCTGCGCTGCAAAAGCTCGTTACGTTTAGGCTTGGAGTTCACCAGAACTACTGCAAGTGGGCCGACATTCATTGAAGGCACAACAACCAGGGCATTTTTAGAATCGAGAAAAGATGCTGATCCATCCATTAGTTCTTCTTTCGTAAGAGTTTGTGGGGAGGATATTAGTCTGTCTGTCCACATCATCATTATTGTCAAATTTATTGACCAGGGGTGGATCAACTGTGCCGTCTGAGATCGCTGAATCAATCATCGGATTGGCATGAGACCTGATTAATACATTTAGATTTTTATTAGTATTTTATTTATTTATATTTAATTTTACGTAAAAAAAAAAACAAGAGTGATAATCGCCATTAAAATTAGCCAACAATAGAAAATCTGAAGCAGTAGAAATCTAAAAAAATCGAACGATAAAGATTAAAAACACATTGTACCTTGGTAATTATTGATTTTCTTCACATGGCAAAACAAGGGAGGGTTTTTTAGAAGGATGAGGAGACTTGGGTAAAACACGATTCTAGTGAAAAACTGAGGCTGTCGAGGTCGTTAGATATTCCAGCCTGCTGCAGAGTTCTATTGTCATCTCGGACTTTCTTACCTTGAAGAACGACACCAACTCGTATTTAACTTCCAAGAATAGCCGTAACCGCTTCCATAACATTTCTCTAACAAAGACACAACATGCAAAGTAGACAACTCAACACCTATTTAATCTAAAAGACATTCTCAAATAAATATATATCAGAAAGATGATTTCAAAGAATTTCTATTTGAAATACTTTCAGAGAACCAACACTTGCAGATTCAGGGACCTCAATGTAAAGCTCTGGCACTTTGAAGGACTTAATGCTAAATTTCACTGACGAAACACACAGCACTAGGTGTAATAGCTCTTTACGTCGCAAGAATAAGATAACTGTAAAAAACAAGATTTAATATTCTTATACGATGAGTATCCTTGGCTTTTTGATGAGCTTTTATTGTACCGCTTGCTGCAAGACAATAAAAAGATTTACTAAGAAACACCGTCGACACCAAAAACCTCAAATTACAAACATGACAGAGGATTTACTCTGAGCTACTAAGTATATTACCTGTCCGCTTTCCCTTCTCTGGTAAATTAGAGATGTTACCAGAATGGATGGTTTTATGTCTATTACTAGTTCTTCCTCCTTAAGTAAGACTTATCATTCAAATACATGGTGGTAAATTAATGATCTCAGATATTAACAAAATTTATAGAAGAGTTATTTGTCAAAACAATACTCTTACTTATACGATGTCCAATATTCACCTCGGCATACATGCAGGTATTTTATGAATTTAGTAAGCGACCACATCCTCTAGAAGGTGTAATCTTTCTGGAAGGTAGGCAATCTGTCCTGGGGTCTCAGTGGATTACACTATATTTCATGGTTTTCGGCCCTATTGGGCTGATATGGGCTATTTTATGGGGTCTCAGTGGATTACACTTATGGACATGGTTATAGGCCCATGGCTATTACAGTAATTCAGCAATAGTTCTCACATCTATTGAAACTTAGCATATAGGAGAAACCATAATTCTAAGTTTGTTGCTATTTATGGAATTATAGTTCTAATAGGAGATGGGAACCCTAGATTGGAAACACATCTCTCTCATCTATATAAAGAGGACTCATGCCTCATTCTTTTATCTCTAAGGTAATTTTACATCCTACGTTTTAGCTCTCGCATCTCTCTCGAACACTTTCTGACTTAAGCATCCGAGGGCCTACGCCAGGGTTTTCCACCGTCTGGCTTAGGTTTTGTTTTGCAGGGAGAATTGATCAGGTCGCCAGGAGCTTTCTAGAGGCTTATCAAGTCGCTGACTACATATTCAAGGCCAGTACTCTCTAATTTTGATGCACCAATCTTTTTGGTCGCTTGAAGTGGCGCCGTCTTTGGGAAAGAGGCACATCGAGTCCTGGAGCAAAAGGTGTGAGATATTTTCCAAGCGTAACAGGAAGGAGATGGGTATCACACCTCGGAATTTGAATTTTAGTGCGGTAGACAGTAAGACAAAAGGGGCGAATGATGAGAAGTAGACATGGGGAGAAAACACACCACCGCAAGGGGACAAAACAAACCACGCAAAAGACACCACGCCACCATCCTAACCAGAAAAATAAAAGATGAAACAACCAGAAGAAGGACGTAAGAAAAAGGATCCGGATATGGTCTTACAAAATGCTATCCACATATGTACAAAATAATGGAGGGAGTTACCATGCATTTGAATGATAACAACCACATAGGAAACAACCAGAAGAAAGATGTAAGAAAATATTATTTATTGTGCATGTATTTGTATGATTTGAGCGTATACACGTCTCATGTAGAAAATACTTGAGTGATTTTTGAGTGTACACCTATATATCACCCTTTGTGAGGAAGCATGAATTAGATTTTGAAGCGACAATGTAATAAGGGTGGAGTGTTTGCGTGACTTGTATCTATATTTTCAAAATTAATATGTATCATGGCACGACTCATTGTTTGAGATGATTTTCCTTCCAGTTTATCTTTGAAATTATCGTGTGTTCGAGGACGAACAAACCAATAAACCGTGGGGTAGTTGATTAGCACATATTTGTCCTTATTTTTATTAGTATTTTAGTTCATTTTTCTTTTGTTTTTGGTATAAGTTGGATAGTTTGAGATTAATTTCATATATTTGTACTTACAGATTATTTTACCGCATTTTGATCTTAATTGTTGCAAATAGGTGAATTATCTTTATTTTTTAGAGTTCCAATAGAAGGTGAAGGGGAACCGGTGTAGCCACCGTCAATAAGATTGCATTCAAGAAGGGACTCCTGGAATTTCTCCATCTATCAGCAGGAATGGGGGGGGGGGGAGGCACACCTTTCTTCTCGTGAGGGTGAAGAAATGATGTTAAAGTTGCCACCAACCATCCAAGGGTTCGTTATGATCGCAGACAGAGAGGAGGTCGGCCCAAAGGAGACGACGACCAATTTTAGAGCGTTGGCCGTAAACAATGGAGAGAAAGAACGGGGTAGGAGAGAGAGTAGAAGTGACTCGGACATGAAGGAGGTGGTCCGAGTTAAAAAAAACTTGCATTTTTGCTATTATGATCACAAAAGAGCCAGATTTGGTTATTAGTGTTGGGGATAACTTGACTAAAATTGAACAACCTACAAAAGTAGTGGTCATCGAAGGTCAATTTTAGGCTCAATGAGGGCAAGGAAATTGAGGTTGTGTTTTTAATGAGAGGTTTGACCATGTTTTTGGAGGGTTTGTTGCCAATGCCCTCTAATATTCTAAATAAGAGTAATAATCATTGATGTTGGTTAGAACGACGAGAAATCCTTCGGGGAGGTTTGGGGGTCGGAGGGGGTGGGAGGG
>BMAC01000146.1:1237334-1263772 GCA_014905375.1 Phtheirospermum japonicum | reverse complement strand
CTGACATATGCAATCACATCCTCACCCTACCCACTCATAATCCCCCTTCACCCCTGTTTGGAAACTCTCCTCGAATGGAGAATTCACTTTCAAGAGCACGTGGCAAGAGATTCGCAATATGCGTCCCCCTCACACCCTTCTCAACCATTGCTGGAACTCTATTCTTCCCCCCACCATCTCGGTTTTCATGGTCCGCTTACTCTCTCATTGGATCCCTACCTTTGATAACCTTTCCAGGAGAGGTATCATAGCCTCTAAAACATGTTATTGCTGTGAGGATGATGATGAGTCTACCCCCCATCTCTTTCTTAATGGTCCCGTGGCTTCGGTTGTTTGAGCAAATTTTTGTTCTCTTGCAGGTCTCACCCATCTCCAGACTGACAGCATCCCGGTGATCCTTTCTTACTGGTTTAGACACGGGACAGGTAAAACCCATATTTTACGTATCTTACCCATTCTCATATTGTGGTTTTTGTGGTGTTCCAGGAATGACAAACGGGTCAAGAACATCCTCTTCACAAGAGAGAGAGTGTGCAACCGTATCTGGAAATACCTCAAGATCATCAAGGACTCCAAGTGCATAAAACCGAAGGCGTGTTTGAATTCCCCCCTGATCTGCGACCTTTTATCGATCGACACTACCACCAGACCACGACCTACCAAAACTATTGTGGTCTACTAGATCAAGCCCTCGATTGGAATTATCAAGATCAATACTGACGGTTGCTCGAAAGGGAATCCCGGAGAGGCTAGTGCTAGTGGGCTTGCTCGTGATCATACTGGCCGCCCGATCTTTGCTTTTCATGAATACTTGGGGCAGCACACCAACACCTTTGCAGAGCTTCACGCCATCTAGAGGGCCTTAGACCTGTGTCATGACCGGAACATCACCCGTATTTGGATGGAAGTAGATTCAGAAGCTGCCATCACTCTTATCTCCACCCCCCACAGCGGTTGCTGGAAGACTTGTGACATCATTCAGAAGATCATAGCCTTATCCGTCTCAATGGAAATCCAGTACACCCACATCTACCGTGATGGAAACTCAGCTGCCGATTTCCTTGCTAATGAAGGATGCCGACAGAAGAATTTTTTGCTTTATGATATTTCTAACATCCGAGGCCACCTCCTAGGCTTCCTAAAACTTGATAGGATGCTTTACCCCTACGTTAGACGTAGGTGAGTTTTGTTGGACCCCCTCCATTGGGGCCTCCTATTTTGGCATTGTTATTGGTCATGTATGGGACTCGCCCCCACCCCCCACCCCACCCCCCACCCCCACCCCCCCACAAACTAGTTTTTGATGATATAAATATACCTTTTCACAAAAACAAAGTATTGGAGATTCGGATTAATTAACGTTATTTATGCAATTTAATTCCATTTATGCTAGATGCTTCATGCTATTGCTTGCTTCATGTTAATTGAGTTTCGTATGCTTTTTAGATCCGCTATTGCTAAGTATGTTACTAGATTCGTTTATGATAATTGATTATCAATGCGTTTCAAATATAGATTAATTTACCATTAGATAATTTCTTATTTCTTAAGCTTAAGTAATTAAAATTAGTTTAATTTATCATTTTAAATTCTAGTTGGTAAGATTAGTTAAGTTAATTAGTTTTTATTTAAGTTCATGCTTTTCAATTTAGTAGTTAATAATAAAAAACAAACAAAACCCCCAATTTGTATAAGTTTATATGCTTAATTGTTAGTAAGAAAACATCCAAGATACCGAATCGTTGTCCTCGAGAGAATCGACTTAAGTCAACTTCCCACCCTACAAGTGTCCTCGTACTCTTGCGAGCAAGATTGAATGTTTTTAGATTAAATATATATAAACGGGGTGCATAAAAGCTTGAATCAAGATTCTGACAAAGAGGAAGTGGGGTCAGCTTCCCGCGCATTCAGAGATATGCAGGAGACACTGAGAGCTTTGGAAAAATAGGTCGCTGGAGCGGGAGCTACAGAATCCAAGGGACATCTCTTTTTAGAGAAGATATTGATGGTAGTATTACCACGGGGGTATAAGGGATTGGATTTCTAGTATGACGGGTTGTCCGACCCTATGTGTCATGTGTAAGGTTTCAAAAATGAGGTGGTGCTAAGACAATATACAGATGTTGTAGCTTGTCGAGCCTTTTTATCCACGTTTAGAGGAACAGCACAATACTGGTTCCATAAGTTAGCACTAGAAATGATAACTAGCTTCCATGTCATGAAATCGACTTTTTTGAAGCATTTGTCTAGCGCCAAGGGACACACGAAGGCTGTATAGTCTCTCTTCATAATGGTGCAGCAGCCAGGGGAGAGTTTGAAGAATTATATAAACTGGTTTACCCGAGCTACCTTGGAAGTACCTACAGCCACGGATGAGATGAAAGCAGGAGCATTGCATCAAGGATTGAGATAGGAGGATTTACGTAAGTGATTAGCTAAGCGACCTACGTACACATATGAGGAGGTTTTCGACAGATGTGACGAATACATAAAGGTCGAGGAAATTGAAGAGAAATACAGATAACACTTCGGGTTGGATATGGCGATACCAGAAAGGATTATTTCCCAAAGGCCGGAGCCTAGAGGAACAAGGCGAGCTGCTCCCACGCTCTTAACCACGGGAGCGACCGACAGAGGAGCAGTGAGGGATAGGAGAAGAGTATGGAGAGAAGAAAACTTCACACCTTTAGTTTATTCACAAGCGAAGGTGTTCACGATCATGGAGCACCAAATACCTGATAATATTAGGTGGCCGGAGAGCTATACGCGAATTCCTACTAACCCAAAATTCGAGTCCTTTTGCAGGTTTCACAATAATTACGGTCATTCGATCGAGCGGTGCAGGCCCTTATGGGATGAAATTGAACGGTTGATTAAGGCAGGGAGCCTGGAGGAATTCATATACAAGGATAAGGAACCTTGAGAACCAATACAACAATTGCCCCCACCACCTCCAGGAGGTCCCCCGCTAACTCAGGTCGAGAGACAACCACAAATGCAAGGACAAAAACTTAATGATCGAGGGTGACCCACGAGAAATAACAAAGGAAGAATAAAAATGATCTCAGGAGGGACAACGAATGGAGACACAAATATTGCGCATAAGAGACACGCAAAGGCAGCACGACCTGGACCATGTGAGTCCGCGGAAATTAACAGGCGACCTCTAGAATCTGGACCCGTAATTTCATTGGTCCCGAAGAACGGCACGGTCTCCAGGTAGAGCATAACGATGCACTTGTGGTTGAAGATTAGGTAGCAGGGTATGAGGTTGGATGGGTGTTTGTGGATAATGGGAGCTTGGTTAACATCATATACCGAGAATGTCTGGACCAGATGAATTTGAAGGCAAAGGTACGGCGCGTGAAAACCCCAATTTATAATTTCAATGGTGCACAAGTTGTGACTGAGGGCGAGGTGGCACTCCCTGTGGCATGGGGGAGAGGCGAGCTTAGAGTGAAAAAGGATCTTAAGTTTTTAATCATCAAAGGAACTTCGGCGTACAACGTGATATTGGAGCGACCTATTCTTAATGCATTCAAGGTAGACACCTCTACTTACCACATGAGTATCGAATATACGGAGGGAGATAAGGTGGGTATTATTATATTAGAGTAGCAGGTCGCTAGGTCGTGCTATCAGATGATGGTAAAGAAAGGTATGAGCGAGGGTAAAAGAGAAAGGACGAAGATGTACTTGAAGGTATACTTAGATCCAATAAGATGAGGGAGGAGGAGAATTTTGTCTGCCCTCATGAAGAGCTCATTGAAGTCTCATTGCAAGAAGGTCGGCCAGAGTATACTACCAGGATAGGGACTCAAATGACGGAAGTTACAAGGGAAGAACTCATAGCTTTACTAAGGGAATTCTGGGAAATCTTTGCTTTACGAGATGAGAAGCTACCAAGAGTGTCTCCTGAGGTCGCACAACATCATTTAAATGCTGATCTAGAGGCGCGACCTGTGAGACAGAAGCGACGACACTTTGGGGAAGAGTTAGACAAGGTGATTGAAGAGGAGGTGCAGACATTACTGAAAGCTGGGCACTTTCGAGTGATTCAATTTTTGGATTATTTATCTGACATTGGTATGGCGCCAAAACCTGAAAAGAAGTGGAGGATGTGTGTAGATTTCTGCAAATTGAACAAGGCATGCCCGAAGGATCACTTTCCATTACCGCGCATTGACCAAATGGTCGAATTGAAGGTCTTAGTCGCTTTATTCCCAGGTCAACAGAGAGGGGTTTTCCTTTCTTCAAGACACAAAGGAAGGGATCCAAATTCGAATGGATGAAAGAAGCAGCAGAAGCTTTTGATAAGCTAAAAGCGTACTTGGCTGAAATCTCATTGTTAACTAAACCAATGCCGGGTGAAGATCTGATTCTGTACATATCAGTTGGTGAGATCACGCTAAGTTCAGTACTTATTAGAGAAGATGCAGGGGTGCAGAAACCCATCTATTATATCAGCAGGATGTTGAGGGGAGCTGAATTAAACTACTCGGAGCTGGAGAAAGGTGGATTCACATTGATCAATACAGCGAGGAAGCTTCGACCTTATTTTCTGGGTCATAAGGATAAGGCACGCACCAACTTACCTCTTAAGCTGATTTGAACTAACCCAAACGTGTCTGGTCAATTGGTGAAATGTGCAGTTGAGCTCATCGAGTACGACGTGGTTTACTAACCGAGGACGGCGATTAAGGCTCAGGTGCTAGCAGATTTTTCATAAGAGATGGTGCGTTTGGCAGAAAATGGAGCTGAACATAAGGCTTGGTTGTTGCATACTGATGGGTCAACTATGATATCTGGATACGGACTGGGGATTGTTCTAATTAGTCCAGAAGGGGAGAACCTCTATTTCGTAATCAAATTGGGATTTAAATCCTCTAATAACGAAGCAGAGTGAGGCATTACTGCAAGGCATATAAATGGCGAGCAACGTAGGAGCATGGCGGATCTAGGCATATACAGACTCTCAACTGGTAGCTCGTCAGTTCGATGGATCTTTTGAGGCAAGGGAAGAACGCATGAAATAATACTTAAAGAAACTAAAGGAGGTGATAACTCAATTCGATGAGTTTAAACTGGAGCATTTACCGCGAGCTGATAATATCTTGGCAGATCAGCTCGCCAAGATAGCTCAGGCATTGGGTGTTTGTGACACAAGGAAGATCACTTTAATTGAGTTGGCACATAGAAGTGTGGATTAGGGAAAGAAGGTTATGGAGATAGACATAAAGAAAGACTGGAGGACACCGATTCGGGGGACCCTCGATGAAGTGGTCACTGGAGGTATGCAATTATCAACCAAAGAAGTCAGGACAGCGGCGCGTTTTTTTTAATGTATGGGGACATGTACAAGAGGTCGCACTTTAGGACATATTTGAAGTGCTTGTAAAAAGAGGAAGGATTTGAGTTGCTGTAGGAGATACATGAAGGGTACTATGGTGATCACGCTAAGAGCAGAGCGCTGGTTAGGATAGCTTTGCGGGCTGGTTTCTTTTTGCCAGGAATGAGAAGTATGGCAGGCGAGCTAGTTATGACTTGTAGGAAATTTCAGATGCACGCATCTATCATTCACATGCCCGTAGAGGACATGATGGTAATGAGCTCGCCCAGCCCATTTGCACAATGGGAAATTGATATCTTGGGGGCTTTTGCGAGGACGCCTTGCAAGAAATGCCACTTGGTGGTCGCAGTGGACTACTTTACAAAGTGGGTAGAGGCAGAAGCTGTGACGGGCATTTGCAAGCAGGATATCATTTATTTTATCTTTAAAAGTGTTTTTTGTAGGTACAATGTTCCACGGGTGCTCGTTTTGGACAATAGAACACGGTTCAATGGGCACATGATCCAGGATTGGTGCAAGTCGATGGGGATGAAACAACGATTTACCTCTGTGGAACATCCTCAAGCTAATGGACAAGTTGAGGTCACTAATCGTATTATTGTGCAGGGAATCAAGTTACGACTGGAAAAAGCAGGGGGACTTTGGCTCGAGGAGCTCTCTTCCGTCTTATGGGCTTATCAAACAACCCCTAAAACTACTAAAGGCTAGTCACCTTTTAGACGGTATGGAAGCTGTCCTCCCGGCATAAATAGTTGGAGGATCATATCGACTATCGACATTTAATGAGGAATAAAAAAAGCGACTGGCTAGGGGAGCTCTCAAAACAATCGACAAAATACGCGACAAGGCTGCAGCACGTGTGGAAAGTTATAAACAGAGAATTCAAGCGACCTTTAACAAACGGGTAAAACGTAGACACTTCCAGGTCGGTGATCTTGTCTTGAAGCGGGCTGATGCAATCTGTACTACCAAAAAGTTGGATCCGAATTGGATATGACCATTCAAGGTCATCAAAGTATTACAAGGAGGATATGTGCTCGCTAACGCAAAGGGGAAAGCTGTACCGAGAAGATGGAACATCTGCCACTTGAAGAAGTATTACGCCTAACTTTCTAGACGATGGGCTCGTACTTTACACACTTCTATCTTTGTTTCTATCATGGGCTGAAGCTTTTATAGGTCTGCAATGAACTCGTACTTTTTTCGCACATTTACAAATTATGGGCTGATGCGTACTTAGATCAGTGATGAATAAAACGTTATCATTATGGCACCCATGAGTTTTATAGTTTTTATGGATTTGGGGCATGACTTAACGCTTTTAGTAGGTCGATAATGGATTTTTTGGGTATGGCAATGGATGGTTTGTGTGAGAACATGTTTGATTTACATGTTTTTGCATTACCTTAAATATGTTTGACTTACATATTCTAAGATGTTTTGGAGAAGGCATGTTTTGATTTACATGTTCTCCTTCCGCTTTTTGAATATGTTTAATTTATATACTGTTTATTTGTTTGATTTTGTGCAAGAACATGTTTTTGCATGTCATGGAATATGTTTGACTTACATATTCTAGGATGATTATGAGGGGAGGCATGTTTGATTTATATGTTTTCTTCATTTGGGAGTATATTTGATTTATAGGCTCTTGGGGAGCTCTATGCGTTCAATCTGACTGATTAGTTTTTACAACTTATGTGGGAAGCAGGTTTTTTACACCTTGTAGGTATTTTGAGAACTTAACATTTTGACAAAAGGCGACCTAGATGTATTACTAGGTTGCATTAAATTGGGGGACTAAGTGGATTCTTAGTTACCTTGGTATATTTCCATTATTGTTTGGCAACCAAGCCAAAAAGGGCTAGCCAAGTGGCTAGGGAGCCTATTTTCGGGTCAAAACTTGGTCAAACCCGGGAAATTAAGCCTTTAAAGCTCAAATTGGCCCATTTAAACCCAATTAAACCTATTATAAATAGAACCTTAGTCTCATTTTTGTAAGAACACCTCCTCCCAATCCAATCTTGGGTTTGGGATAATTTTCTCTATATATATTTAATTTTCAAGCTTTTCCTTGGGTGTGTAAGCCCAAGAAGAATTCAAGTATTCCCTTGGATTGTTACTTTGATGCAATTTAATTCAAGATTGTTTCTTCTTCTCTTTAATTCAAGTAAGCTTTCTTTTAATTCTATGTTTGTTCTTCATTTTCATGATTGTTCTTCATATTATGCTTTTTCTCTTATCTACTTGATTTCTTGTTAGATCTTAAGAATTGGCTATGGAATCTAGATGAGTGACACATCTAGATCATAGATCGGGTTTTGGATCGTTTTTATTTTGAGTATTTCATGTGCTTTATTTTAAATCTTATTTTCATGCCTTGTTTCATGCTTTAATACTAGATCTATGTTTTGTTGCTTGTTGTCTTTCATAAAGTTTCAAACTTTCTCGTTCATTTTCATTGCTTTATCCATTCATGCTTTCAAGTTTTGCTTATTTGCATTATTTGAGATTTTATGCATAGTTGTACCTTGTGCTTGCATGCTTGTACTTGGTGAAATATTGAAATTTTCTTGCTTATTTTCATTATTGCTTGCATTTCTATATTGAGGCATCCGACCAACTTGCTATTTCAATTTCTAGTGTAGTTTAGTTAGTTTAATTGCTTTATTTTTATTTACTTTTACTTTTCAAAGGTTGAAACGCCTTGATTCTTACAATTAAATCGATTTCCGATAAAACCAATCCATGAACTTGATGATTTATTTATCACCACGAAAACTCTTCTAACAAGATGGCGCCGTTGCGACTCGGCTTGGTTAAGATTTTCGATTTGATTGTTGTTTCTTTGTGTTTTTAGCTTTCTTTATTTTTTTTTACGTTTTTTGTTAAGTATGCAAGGTTCGTATAGCTATGGTGGATACATTCCCAACATGAGAGGGCATGGTGCAGACCATGTTGGGAATGGGATGTATAATGATTTTGGCAACGTGGGAGGGCATGGTGCAAACCACGTTGCCAATGGTGGATTCGGCTATGGGCAGCCCAACATGGGAGGGCATGGTGCAAACCATGTTGGGTATAATGGCTCGGGTATGAATGGTCCGTATGGAGGATATGTTGATCCGAATCACTTCCCGAATATGCATAATACAACATCCAAGCCATATGGTGGTTATATTGCGCCTAATCAATGCCCAAACATGTATAATGGAGGCTTTAGTCCGAATGGGTACGTTGGTGGTCAATATCCGATTCCCACCCCGTATAGCGGTAATGGCGTTCCCGAGCATTTTCCGAACATGCATAATGGCAGCTTTGGGAATCCCGACCCGTGTGTAGGTCCTCCTACTTCGTATCTCAATTTTGGGAAACGCATAACCCTATCCGCTAAAGATCACGAAGCTTATGAGTTGTTTGGCAGTCCGAGATCCATTGTTGCAAGTGGCCCCCCCATCCGCACTATGGGGGATGTTAACAAACCTTTTGTGGGATGTGGTGTGGAACATGTTATCATACTACCGAATCTTGCTCTTTAACTTCCTCGTTCAATATGTCGTCGCCTCATTTGGAGGATATGTATGGAGTCCGTGGATATCCAGTGGGACCCGATTGTGCTCCACCATCATCTGCTCCGCCGCCGACTCCTAATCCTCTTGTTACTCCTCACGAGGGCCCGTTTCATCCGACTACCCATATGATTGCTTCTAATCCATCCCCCGATCCGGATCTCTTGGTCATTACGCAATAATTCTCAAGTCTGGTCACGTTCCTTGATAAGTGGGGGATGGTTGATAATACGGTCATCTCATCACCGGAAGAGGAAGTGCTTTCAGTTTTGAGTGTTCTTACTCCTCTTGATTCCACATCCGTGGACCTCACTTTGCTTTCTCTATCAAAAAGTTCTATTATCGATTGGATATATATGGACATGATCAAAAACATGGTCGAGAGAGCTAATATGGAGGAATGGAGCAATGAGGAGGAGGTTGGACGGGAAGTCTATGTTGAGGGTTATTGTGAGGATGATGAGCCCCTTGATCATAAATATGAGCCCATTGTGTTTCAATGTGCCAACGACTTGAGTGAAGGAAATTATGATTGTGTCGTTGAAGTCACCGACATATTGGCGAGGGAGGTGGAGATAGTTGATGATAAGAGTGAGAAACTTAAAAATCATCTTGAGGAGGAGATCGTGAATAGTAAGATTGAAGTGTTTGAAGAGTATCTTGAGGGGGTCGGTGAATTGTTTGAGCTAGATTCCGATAAGGCCGAGAGGAGGCACAAGCCCGAGCTTAAGCCTCCTCCATCTCAGCTGGAGCATATCTATTTGGAGGAGGAGGAGGAGAGAAAGTCGATTACCATCTTTGCAAACTCGGATCGAGAAAAGGAGGAGAGGACGGTTAAAGGGCTTGATGTTCTTAAGAGTGCGATTGGGTGGAGACCCGGAGTGGTTGAGGGAGTTAGCCCTTTGAATTCGAGTTTTGATGAAATGGTGAGAGCCGGGACTTGGAGATTGTTGTGGGAAGGTTTGATGTTCGTACTTTCCAAAAGCGAGTGGGTGAAGCCCATTGACTTGGTGCCCAAGAGAGCGGCTTGTTAGTTCTTGAAGATGAAAGGGTTGTTGGCCATGAGGGCTACAATGGGTTGGAGGACGTTGATCGACTTTAAGAAGTTGAAGGTGGCTACCAAGAGAGATCATTTCCCTCCCTCGTTTATCGATCAAAGGTTGGAAGAGTTAGCCGGTCATTACTCCTTTTTCTTTTTTGACGAGTCGTCGGGGCACTTCAAAACCACCATCCCACCTGAGGACCTAGCCGAGACGAGTTTCGATTGCCCGCTTGGAACGTTTTCTTTTTGGCGGATCTTATATGAGCTATGAAATGCGCCGAGGATGTTCCAAAGAGTAGACCCTCCCTACGAGGAGGAGATTGTTGTGGTGGACCCTCCCGTTATCTTTCCATCTTGATCAAAAAGGGAGTACGTCGAACTAATGACATAAACAAGCGCTTCTTGGGAGGTAACCCAAGTTCTTCTCATTTATTACTTTTATTTTCTTTCTTTCTTCTTAAAATGAAAATCCAAAAATATTTGAGGAATTGAAAAACAAAAAAACATATTTTGTTGAGATTCGCGTACATATTTTCTTGAGTTTTTAATTTCACGTGATTTTCTTGTATAGTGTGTTGTTTTTTGACTTCAACCTTGGGCGATTGGATAAGCGAGTAGCGTTCATAAATCCGGGAGATACTAGCCATGCTCAATTTTTGCTTGTATTGCTTAGATGGCTAGGTGGACCCCACCGAGCTCGACCAAAACTCGCTCGGTTAAGGAAGTTTCTATTCCCCCTCCTTTTACTTGGTTTTCATTAAAATGTGGGTAATGCATGGTTTAAGTGTGGTGTGGGTAGGTGGTTAGGGTCCCGTTTTTTTGTCAAGCATGATTTGTTGTTCTTAACTCGAGCCTTGGCTAAGCGACGCATCCTTGGCGAAGTGACGCTTACTATTTGTTCATTTCTATGGTTGAGTCAATTTGTGTGTGTGTGTGTGTGTTTTGTGTGTCTATTACATGTTTAAGAAATCTCCACATGCTTGGAGGTTTGAATAGTTTACTTGTCGGGTTTTTACATGTTTATGCCCTCTTGTGCAAGGAGTTGAATTTTTTGTGCTTCGTCCAAAATTCGCATATATATATATATATATATATATATATATATATATATATATATATATATATATATCAACATTTTCTCGTGAAAAAGATTGCAAAGCTCTCTTTGGGTTTTTTCTCCCAAATTCAGTGCAAACTAGTGAGTAGCCTTGTGTGATTTTATCGGCTTGCTTGCATTTTTATGGAAATTGCATTGAGGAGGTTTGATTTTGCTCGTAC
This sequence comes from Phtheirospermum japonicum, assembly GCA_014905375.1. NCBI lineage: Eukaryota > Viridiplantae > Streptophyta > Magnoliopsida > Lamiales > Orobanchaceae > Phtheirospermum > Phtheirospermum japonicum. Next base: position 1,252,533 of record BMAC01000146.1, on the reverse strand, counting down.
ATGATTGAATTCGAAAATGACCTCGAGGCACATATATCACCCTTGTCCGGGCCATATCCATATATTTAAGCTACTTTAAAAATCCCAAACGAGCCTCCTTGATCCTATATCCCATTTCTTGTTAGCCGAGCTCGATTTTAGCTCTTATATCTTCATGAATTGTGAGGTAAGAGTGTATAATTAGTTGACAAGAAATGTGAGGGAAATCGATTGTGGGTTTCGGGTTTTGAGTTGCTTAAACAAGAAAAAAAGAAAAAAAAAGGGGGAGAAGAAGAATAATACTCCAACACAAATCACGAAAAGTGATAAAGCGTGCGTTCAAGCGAAAAACCTAATTTAAAAGGGCTAAGTTTAGAAAAAGAAGCAATTCATTAAGCTTCCAAGTGTTGTGAAAATATAGTCGGAAAAGTGTGTAAATACACGAAAGCGTTTCGAATGAGAGTTTGGTGAATCGGGAGGGTGAAGCGATCATAAGCTTCAAGTTTTAGAAATTAGGATTTTGTGTGTTATTGATCACATTTGATCGTGTGTTAGCCACTATATCCAAATATTTCATACCGTACCAAAGAGCCAACATTAAAACCCAAAATAAAGACCTCTTTCGATTCTTATTTGGTCATGTACTATGAGCAATTTTGAGCGTCCAATTTGTGAAATCTTGACAAAGTGCATGTATTGACCGACTTGAGCATAAACACGTCCTATATACACTTAAGAGAATTAAGCGAACACCCTCAAAATTCCATTTGAGAGGAAGTCGTCGGTTTTGCTTGCATTTGAGAAAGAGTAATACGAGCAATGCTTGACAATAGTGAGTCTATGTTTATATTATCATCATATTAATAAGGATAAGCACAAGGATTTCTCGTTTTGCACAATGTTTATTGCATGTACACTCTCAATCATTTTCGTTGTTCGAGGACGAACAAACCGATAAGTGTGGAGTAGTTGTTTTGCATGTAATTGTTGTGTTTTTCTCGTGTTTTTAATTAGGGTTTTATATTATTTTTAGTGTTTCTTGAGTCGTTTAGCTTTGTTTTCTAGGTTATTTCTCTTATTATAGGGTTTTTGTGTTCTTCTTTTGATTTTATGTTTAATTGGGTTAAATGGTTTTAATTGATTTAAGGTTGGTGGAATCCTTGGGTTTTTATGTTGAAAATTCTCATTTAATAGGTGGTTTAAGGATTTGAATTCAAGCTAAGGCATGGAGGCCAAAAATCAAGCCATGGCTTGCCAAGGGCTTGCCAAAAGTTGTGCCAAGGAGGAGCTTAAAGTGGCAAGCAATCTGGAATCATTGCCATCCCTTGCCATCAACTGCCATCTTTCAGGCCAAGTAGGAGTTCAAAGTGGCAAACATTCTAGAATTCCTGCCATCTAGCCTGACATCCCCAGCGCCCAGCGCCCATGGCAGCGCCCAGTGCTGCCATCTTCCTTGCCAAACGCCTAGCCATCTCCATAGTCACGCCCTCCTCTAGCCAAGCTCGCCCAGACCGAGCCATGGATGCCCAAGACCAAGCCAATCAAGCCAAAAAGGGCTAGCCAAGTGGCTAGGGAGCCTATTTTCGGGTCAAAACTTGGTCAAACCCGGAAAATTAAGCCTTTAAAGCAGAAATTGGCCCATTAAACCCAATTAAACCTATTATAAATAGAACCTTAGTCTCATTTTTGTAAAAACACCTCCTCTCAACCCAATCTTGGGTTTGGGATAATTTTCTCTCTATATATTTAATTTTCAAGTTTTTCCTTGGGTTTGTAAGCTCAAGAAGAATTCAAGTATTCCCTTGGATTTTTACTTTGATGCAATTTAATTCAAGCTTGTTTCTTCTTCTCTTTAATTCAAGTAATCTTTCTTTTATTTCTATGCTTTGTTCTTCAATTTCATGATTGTTCTTCATATTATGCTTTTTCTCTTATCTACTTGATTTCTTGTTAGATCTTAAGAACTAGCTATGGAATCTAGATGAGTGACACGTCTAGATCATAGATCGAGTCTTGGATCTTTTTTATTTTGAGTATTTCATGTGCTTTATTTTAAATCTTGTTTTCATGCCTTGTTTCATGCTTTAATCCTAGATCTATGCTTTGTTGCTTTTTGTCTTTCATAAAGTTTTAAACTTTCCCGTTCATTTTCATTGATTTATCCATTCATGCTTTCAATTTTTGCTTATTTGCATTATTTGAGATTTTATGCATACTTGTACCTTGTGCTTGCGTGCTTGTACTTGGTAAAACATTGCGATTTTCATGCTTATTTTCATCTTGCATTTCTATATTGAGACATACGACCGAGGCATCTGACCAACTTGCTATTTCAATTTCTAGTGTAGTTTAGTTAGTATAATTTTTTTATTTTTATTTTCCTTTACTTTTCAAAGCTTGAAACACTTTGATTCTTACAATTAAATCGATTTTCGAAAAAACCGAGCCATGAACCCGATGATTTATTCATCACCACGGAAACTCTTCTAACAATAATCCGAACATGAATCACAACCCTCCAAATGCATGGATGCCTTACGCCAATCCAAACCAATCAAATCTCGTACAATCAAGCTCTGTACAATAAAATTCCAGGTATAAATAATCAACCATCTCACTAACACGTTCCACATCTGCATTACGAACTTCAACAACCATACTATCAACAAGCCCTACAAGACGCTCGGGGACCGCATATGCCGCCTAATGGACATTACCAACAAAAAGAGCATCGGCCGACTCGTATGCAAGAATTTGCTCGGCCCGTGATAGGCCCATCACTAGTGCAGAAACAGTATTCTAGAATAGAAAATCTAGAACGCCTCAGAAAGAGACGTTCTAGAATATAAGTTTATGGCATTTTCATAATAAATGTGTCATATACCAGTACGCCTTTTTTAAAGACGTTCATGTATATTATATATCTAGAACGTCTTTAAAAAAGATGTTCTGGTATATTCTATATCTAGAACGTCTTAAAAATGATGGTCTTTTATATTTTATATCTAGAACGTCTTTGAAAAAGACATTTTGGTATATTCTATATACCAGAACGCCTTTTTTAAAGACGTTCTGGTAAATTAAATATCTAGAGCATCTTAAAAAAGGGGTTCTAGTATATCATATTATTTAAGATTAACATTTTATATTACCCTTAAAAAATAATTAAAAAATAAAATGAAAAATCATTTTACCTTACAATTTAGGTAGCCCTAGAACAAAAATACGCCATTCATCTCCTCTCCTCTGCACCTCCGATTCAACCCCCACCATTCCCGAACAACCACCGTCGGCCATCTTCTTGTAATCGCCACCACCAGCTACAATAATCGATTCGAAGCATCCTAAATAAAAGCTTTAATTCTCCCCCAATTTCAACCCCTCCGCCTCACAGCCCGACTGGAAGCCCGCCCGCGCGAAGTACTACGCCGCCGCAGATCCCGCTGACGCCGTCGGCGGTGCCTGTGGCTACGACGACCTGCTAAAGAATGGGTACAGCAAGTCCACCGAACCGCCCTCTTCGAGAAGGGTCAGATCTGCTGTGCCTGCTTTGAAATCCGCTGTGTCGATGACCTCCGGTGGTGCATCCCCGGCACCTCCATCAAGTTACTTTTACAGTAAATTATAGTAATCTTTAAATTCGCCCTGCTTCAAAATCCGCTTGATATAAGATTGGGAACCGCGTCGTCAATTGGGACGAGTATGATGCAAAGTTAAATTCACTCTGTATTCTTGCAGAGCTCGGAATTCCCTTGTAGTTCAGGTTAATTTTAATTTTATATCTGTTTGGGAGTTTATTAACTTATTTGTCGATGTTCAGAAGAAGATGAAGCGTGCAGAGAGGTTTGGAATGCTGGTTCATCTGTCCGAAGAAGAGAAGCACAATTATCAAGCCGAGAGGTGCTCTATTTATAATTACTTATTTACTGGGTATATAGGTTTTCTATTTGTATGTTAGATTAGGGTTAGGGTTTGTAACTTTTGTCGCGTGAAAATTGGGGTTTTATAATTAGGCATTTCATCAAATTGTTGTTGTTAATGAATGGATACTTGTGATTAGTGGTGTCAGTTACCTATAGCCTACTCAGTTATATGTCAATGTTAGTTCAACGAGTCTAAATGAAATGACTTAAACTGAGTTCCAGATGTTGGGATTAAACTGGTTTTTGAATATTCCTAACGATTCTTTTTATTATTTTTATGTTCAAGTTGATTTAGATATTTCGGAAACATATATCATTGGGTTTCATTATGCTAGATGATGCTATTTTAGTTATAGAACATATGACTGGAGCAATTTTTTCTTTTATATAAATGGAAAATATTCTAAGCGAATTCATTTATTTTTTCTCTTTTCTCCTTTTTTTTGTTTTACTTGGTAAGTGTAATCTCTGTTCTTCTTTGGATACATATGCTTAGTTTTTTTGTCATTCTGTGTAGTTACATTATTCATCAGTTTGATTTTCCAAAAAAAAAAAAAGCCCTATACCAGTCAGTTTAAAATGACAAAAATAATCTAGTAATCGAGTAATGCGAGCTTGAAAAGTAACAGAAAAACTTGAGCCAGATAATACATTGAATAAATTCCTTATATGGTCTTTTAGATGTATATTTCATTGCCTAATTCTTGCAAAAGATGTGTTTAAAAATGGTATACATCTAGGTCATGTTTTCATTACTAGTCTTCAGGGCATGCTTGAGGACATTTGTTTTATAGTGCAACCTCGGTCTAACTGAATAAAGATATGTTGATTGTTTATTGCAACATGATTATTAGTATCTATGGATTTGGACTGTGCTGTTAGTTTTTCTTCTTTATTACTGACTATTGTCTTGTATATTTTATCTCTACTATGTAGAGATGGCTAAGGTTGGTAAAAGTAATGTTGTAGTTCCAGAGTCAGTTTTGAAGAAGCAAAAGAGGGCTGAAGAGTGGGCCCTTGTCAAGTCAAAAGAGCTTGAAGAGGCAAAGAAGAAGAAGAATATTATAATTTGGAGTAATACAAATTCGTATTTATTTTTATCTTTCTTTTTTTTACATTCAACCGTTTCCTTTTTTTCCCAATAAATCCCTTGATTTCGGCCTGTGCCTTTGGAGGTTTTTCATCTTTTGAAAGAAACATCCTTGTGTGCTTTTCCTATAATGTATTTATTTATTTTACTTTTATGTCAATTTTGGTTTAAGGACACATTCTCAGTTTTTTGTTGTCCTTTTGTAGTATCTTATTCTTAAAATTATTTATATGAAGTTATAAATGTGAATGTCGAATACCTTGAATAGCATGGGATGGTTTTCAACGGATTATTGTTTCGTGTAACTTCATGAAAAAGAAAAAATGGTCGTTTACAAAGATGGAAGACTTGTGAACAAAAAGAATATTGTTGGTTATGATGTTCTTCAAGTAGAGGCCAAATTCGGGTCGTTGATGGGAAACCACTCCCGACTCTTTGGAACTCTCTGAAAAGCATGATTTCGGTAAGTTTGATTTGTTTGATGGACAAATATAAAATCGGAAATTGAGGGAGGGAAAAAACGATTTGGTTGTTCGACAGGATATCACCCGGTTGCCTGGTTTACCATCGCAGGATGCACATGTGGACAAAATTAAGGATGTTAGTGGTGTGCTTAAACCCGGGAGGTATTACATTTTATGAAATCAGAAATATATCCTTGTTTTCTTCAAATTTAAATAAAAATTGTTTGTGTGCTAATTATAAGTGTGTGTTTTTTTCCGATTGCAGAATAACTCTATTACTCAGCCCGCCCGGGTGTGGGAAAACTACACTGCTGAAAGCTCAATCGAGGAATTTGGACAAATCGCTCAAGGAGGTTTTATCATGCTCGTATTTTCTTAATTGGAGTCGTTTGTTGAAATTAGTATGATGCTTAAAGATTTATTTTTTTTTGTCTATGGTAGGTTACCGGCGAGGTCTCGTATAATGAATGTAAGCTTGATGAGTTTGTACCCAAGAAAACTTCGGCTTATATCGGCCAATACGATTTGCACGCCCCGAAAATGACCGTTAGAGAGACACTCAACTTTTCATCTCATTGTCAGGGTATCGGTAGCAGGGAAGGTACAGAAATCTTATACGAAAAAGAATATTATAGATTATTTAGTTTTTTATATCAAGATTATTTTAAGTAATCTCTTCCTTTTATTTTAATATTTTTTTAAGAAATTATGACTGAGGTTATTAGAAAGGAGAGAGAAGCCAAACTTGTTCCAGATCCTGATGTAGATACTTACATGAAGGTAATTTTTTTTTCAGTTGTCCCATATTGCGAATATAGTTGTCAGAATCGGGCCGGCTAGAAATTGGATTTTTTTAGCCCGGCCGGCACAGCCCGACTAATGTTGCCATTTTGAAAGTTCTACTCACTGATTTTCTGTGGCATGTTGTGTCGTAACACTTCAAATTTATCTGCGCAGGCAATATCGGTGGAAGGGCAAAAGACAACTATGCAGACAGAGTACATATTGAAAGTATTTCTTTAAATCTTTTCGTAGATGCATTTATTAATTTAATTCATTTTGGATATATTGCTATTGAGCTTTTTGTAGTTAATAATAATAATATTTTGTGTGTATTTCAGATTCTTGGCCTGACACTTTCTACGGAGATGATATGAGGAGAGGTAATTCCGGTGGCCAAAAGAAGAGACTCACAACAGGTAATTAAATTTAGTTTAGATTTTTTTTCCCTCAATGATCATTTGCTAGCACATACGTGCAAGCTCACAAGGGGTAAAATTAGATATATAAACTTGATGCTCCATTTGGATAATCGATTTGGGTGATAAAAATTTGCTTGGTTTTAAAGGAAAATAAGAAGCTTCTACATTGCATTTAGGATGTTTTTATGTTAATTTGAACCCAAAATCATTTTTTCTGTTCATAATATTCAATTAACTCCAAGAAGTTCATGGAATTATATTATGTTGTTAAGAAGAAAAACACTAGCAAAACTGGTGTTCATTTATCTAACTTTTCCTGTTCATATACCTTACACTAGAAAAAACATAATTAACTTTTTTTTAATTAATTTTATTTTCTAATTTTACATGATAGATGAGTGGATTGCAATTTGGAACAACTTGGTTCTACATTAGTTGTTGATAAACATGAAGATGAAAACATGTTTACAGTGGTTTGAGTTTTTACAAGCCAAGTCGGTTACCGTGCAATAAAATACAACTTCAATGAATCAGAATTATCAGAACTAGATATAATCTGATACATAATCTAATATATTAATATATCTGATAATAAGTCAAAATGGTCTTAATGTCGAGGATATACATAATCTAATGCATTAAATAAATTTTATTTGTTAAACTTTTTGTACATATTCGTTCATACTGAATGCTACTATATAAGTATCTAACATGTTATTTTTACTAGAAAACCGGCTGTCATCCTGATTTTTGGTGTTAATGGAGGTGGTAAGACTACATGACTTGGAAATTTTTTTGAATCTTGTGAAGATGTTACCATTGTTGAACATCTAAAGTAATAATAAATTTTAATTATTTCTATTTTCTCGTCTCAGCAGGAAAACTAGCCCATCGATTGAGAAAAGAAGGGACGGAAGTGAGTTAATACTTCATATGTCAGATGGCTGCTAGGAAAATTAGCCCATCGTTAATGTTGGAAGACTTGGGAAAATCTTCATATGGCTGCTAGGGTTATTGTTTGTATTAAGAATCCTCAAAACATCATTGTTCAATCTGCGAGGCCCTATAGATCCCAAGACTGCTACGAAGATTCATGTATGATAGTTCTTTTGTTTTATGTATTGGAAGCTTTATTATTCTTGGTCGGGTATTCACTCAGTTTTCTCCATTTCTTGAATCTGTCACAGGTTGTTGGGAATAAATATCAGATCAAGTTCCTTGAAATTATAGATTTGAATGTATATTGATCAAGTCTAAATGTGAATGTGTGATGAGGAAAATTGTATGATTGAGTTTACTATAGGCATTAGCAAAAAATGCAACTTTCAAGCTTTCTTTTTCTTTTCTTTTCTCCTGATATCATTCAGGGTTATCAATCTTTTTTTGGAATATGGATTAACTTTCAGGGATTTTCACTGAGGAGCTGCTAAAGAATCAAGAGGTGTCGAAGCTCATGACGTCGTCCACGGCTTAAATCATGGCGGTGTTCTTCGCCAGCTCGGTGACCTTGCCGAGTGAGTTTTCAGTTTTCACATTCCTTTTCAGTGTTTTACGGTTTGTTATATCGGAATTTTCGTGATATTAGATGAATTGTGAGGGATTTTGAGTTTGATGGAGATAACGGTTTACTCCGCCGGAGTTTTTATCTTTAATTTTAATTTATTTTTTGCTTTGTGTTGGTTTCAAGTTGTTTTTGCTTGAAATTTTGTGTTTTAAATATATTATTTTATATTTAAACCTTCTGTTGCAGTTGTTTTTTCTCTGAGTTTTGGTATTTTGGATAAAATGTAAATATAAATTATATATGGATAAAAAGTAACTTTATAACTACATCTAATTCATTAGTTAAAACGCTTATCGACTAAATGGATTTGTTATAATCTCTATTCTCTTCGTCATTCAGAAATAGAAAAAGTTAATTTTTTGGGAAGTAATGCAATCTCAGATGGATAATATCAATGTCATGGTTAGTGAATTTGCCATGCAGTTTCATGTTATTATATTAAATTGCATTTCTATAAAGAAAAAAAAGCTGAGATATCATTTCTTGACAAGGCAAAGATAAAGGAGTCAATGGAGAAGGCCTTCTGGGATGTCGTTGTTGAGTCTGTGAAACAGAACAAGCCTGACTACACCCGTGTTGTAGGATTGAAGAGGGAGGTGAGGGATGGGAATTTTGCGCTAGTCCCTCAAAGGTGGAGAGAAGAGATTAATGAAGCCATTGACCTTGAAATTCTCACTCAGGTATGTTTTCGTCCTTATCAGTGGTTTTGGTTTGATTCAAGGCCAACTTAGGGCCGAAGTCCGCAAACTGCATCACGTCTGTGAAGCTCAACTTGTCGAACAAATTCGAGCTGTAAAAGTAGGATGATAGTGGTGGTATTTTTTTTTTTCTCAGATAACTCATCAATGTTTGCTACATATAGGACTTTATTTAATCACTCTTTCGGTTTTCATAATTCTCAGGTTAGCAACATAACTATGGGGTTGAATACGTTCAATAACCTGAGACAATTATCATTGCACCTTTTGGCCTCAAATAATGACAATTCGCTCTCACTGGCTCCGTTTTTACAAATATGCCCACTCCTACAAGAATTTTCACTCGGATGTAAGTTTTTAAACTGCATTTCTTTTCAGTGTCTTGATTAGCATATATACAATGCTAAAAGAATGTCTTTATTAGCAAGTTAGACTCAGAATTGAATTCCTAAAATTTAACCTTTCACTTTGGTTTTTGTAGATTGTCTTTTTGGAATACGATGATGGACGAGAAGTGGAGAGTCAGGTTTTAGTAATTCATTCAGAGCTGAAAAAAGTGGAAATTACGAAAGTGGAAATTACGAAAGTGGAAATTATGGAAACAAAGTAGGTAGTATAATATATTTTGGAGTGTAAGAAACAAACTATTTTTGGATAACTTGAATGGTAGTAAAATAGGTACTCGTCATTTGGTGATTTCTATTTTAACATTTGGTGATCGTGTATTTGGCGACTTGTGTTGTTCGTATTGACATCTTTTTGTGATTGTGTATTATTGTGATTAATGGATAATTTTTGGATTATATAAATAACAGGTGTTTTGTGAAAAAATTAGGATTTATGAGGGATGAACAGATTTGAAAAAAAAAATCTGGAATTCCAAAACTGTCAAATCTAGAACGTCTTTCTTAAAGGCGTTCTAGAAAATGTATATACTAGAACGTCTTTCTCAAAGGCGTTCTAGAAAATGTATATTCTAGAACGTCCTTTTCAAAAAGACGTTTTGGAAAATATATATTCTAGAACGTCTCTTTCGTAAAGGCGTTCTAGATGATTTATATTCTAGAATGTCTTTCTCAAAGACGTTCTAGAAAATGTATATTCTAGAATGTCCTTTTTCAAAAGACGTTCTGGAAAATGTATATTCTAGAACGTCTTTTTTGTAACCGTTCTAGAATGTTATTTTCTATAACAGATTAACCGGGAAAAACTATTTTCTAGAACGGGTAAATTATTTTTCTAGAATGTCTAAAATAATCGTTCTAGAATATCGGATATTCTAGAACGCCTCGAAAAGCTATTCTGGAAAATCAGTTATTCTAGAATAGCTCTAGTCAGAACGCCTGGGCAGGACGTTCTAGAATAACTTAAACAGGGCGTTCTAGAAAACTATTTCTACACTAGTGCATCCACATCGTGTATCTGTTTGGGCCTCGTGGCCCTAGACTATGAACTCAAGGCAATCCACTTCAATCAATTGCCTTTCCTTTACGGACTCCGGAATGAAGATCCGCTCAATTACATTCGGGAATTTTACGCCATCATCCAAACCTTTCCCCTTCAAGGCCTGAATGCAGATTAACTGAAAATACGGTGTTTTCCATACACCTTCAAAGATCGATCAAAAACTTGGTTTATGTCATTGGAGCCTGATTCTCTTATGAGTTGGAATGTGGTGTACGATCGGTTTATGGGCAAATACTACACAAACCAAATACAGCTCAAATACGGGTGAAGATAGCCTCTTTTAGTTAAACGGATGGGGAATTATTCCACGAGGCTTAGGGATGCTATAAATGACTCACACAATGCCCACATCATTAATACCCACCTGAGTTTGTCAACTAATTTTTTTACGACGGGCTTATTCTTACCTTTCAGTATATGGTTAATAATGCTGTCAGAGGGGATATTGGGTCTCGAACGGCTCAAGAAGTGTACGACATCTGCGAGTTAATAAGCTACAATTCTCAGCAAAAGAGCGTCAGCACGAAGAAAGTAGTCGTTCACGAAGTGGAGATATCTCGTGCTTCTCACGACGACATGAAGAGGATTTCCGAATTGACGAGGCAAGTGGCCTCCTTGAAAACTCAAAACACACTCCTTTCTCAAAGAGTACCCAATCGCCAATGTTGACCGAGACGTGTGGGATTTGTGGGGTGTATGGGCATGGGGTCAAGCCACGTTTGAACCGCCCGAGGAACTTGAAGAGCAAGTCCAAGCCATTCAAAGGTACCAAGATAGTCAAGTCGGGTAGGGGTATCAAAATCGCTACGCACCCAACAGTGACCCGTACTCTCAAACTTATAATCTGGAGTGGAGGAATCACCCTAATTTTTCATGGTCAAAAAATTCCAACGGGGGGAACTACACGTCCAATTATTTTCAGCAAAGCATTTTCGCCCCCCAAAAACCATATCAACAATAAACGGGATAGGGTTCTTTCCAAACTCGACTAGCTTTCCAACCGGCTCCACCAACTCAAGCCCCCGTTCTGCCAATGCTTGACGAAATATTATGTACACTCACGCAATCCATGCAACGCTCTGAGAAAGGGATGGAGAGGCTCGAGACGGCCAATGTCCAACTTGATGAACAAATAGGGAAGGTCGAGTCGGTAAAATTGCCGAGCCAACCATCACAAGCACAAGCCATCACCGTAGAAGTTGCCGAGTCGTGAACAACAATGTGTCTTCGCCAGAAGAAAATTATATGAAGACACCTATCAAAAAAAATTGCGTGGAAACGAACATTACCCTACCCTTGGAAAACATTGAGAAGGAAGTTGAACCAACATGGGTTCTTCACAAAGCATCCATCCGTATCAGCCTCCTATTCCATATTAGAGCCACCTTCAACTGGAAAAGCAAGATATGCAATTTCTTGACTTGTACAATATGCTTTCCAAAGTTAATATTAATCTTCCGCTGCTTGATGTGATAAGAAACGTTCCCTCATATGTTAAAATTTTCAAAGATTTTGCTTCAAAAAAAAAGATGTTTTACTGAAATCGAGAAAATTTAATTTTTAAATGCGGTGAGTGTTATTTTTTGCATCCCCTTCCCCCTAAGGAGAGTGACCCCAGGAGTTTTAGCATAAAATTACATTGGGATATGGGAAACAAACTCGGGGTATGCTTGACCTTGGGGCGGGAATAATGATTTGAGCAGTTTGATCTGGGTGAGCTCAAACCGACAAAGATGCGACTCCAATTGGCGGATCAGCCCATCCGATATCATAAGGAGATTGTCGAAGATGTCCTCGTGCAATTCGGTAGCCTCATCGTCCTCGTTGACTTTTTTTTATATTGGACGTTGTGGAGGTGCAGGACGATAGCTGGGAGCATACTATTCTTTTGGGCCGACTCTTCATGGCCAAGACAAACACGTTGATTTATGAAAAAACGGCAGTATTACTTTATCCGTTTTTAACGAGACAGTCACTTTCTCCATTCATGACTTCCAAGCAACACCATCCCCGTCTATGAACGATGAATGTTCATTCGTCGATCATATCGCTTCTCTAGTGCAAGATAATCTCAAAGAGGAATCGGTCATCAGTGAGTTCCTCACTCAAGACGGTACCTCATGGACCACCGAGGACGATGACTGGATTGGGCCCAATTTGGAGGGGGTGATTGACCTTTGTGAGCTAGGAGGCGAGAACCTGGACATTGAACCTAAAGCCGAACTCGAGCCCCTCCCGAGTCACCTCAAATATGTATTCCGTAAAGAAGGCAAAAAGAAGCCCATCATCATTTTTGCCGAATTATTGAGTGGAGAGGAGAAAGCCTGATCGACATGCTTAAGAGATTTCAAGCAGTTATCGGTTGGAGTTTGGGGGATATTAAGGGAATTATCACAGCCACATGCATGCACCGTATCATGTTGGAGGAAGGAACGAAACTGATTTGAGATGGTCAACGTCGTTTGAATCCGAATTTGACGGAGGTAGTGAAGAAAGAAATTTCAAGTTGATTGATGAAGGGATCATTTTTCTAGTGCCCGACAGTGAATGGGTGAGCCCCGTTCATGTGGTTCTGAAGAAGGGTGGAATCACATTCATCGAAAATGACAAGGGGGAGATTGTACCGACTAGGTTGACCACCAGGTGGTGCATGTGCATTGATTACAGGAAGCTTAATGCCCCTACGAGGAAAGACCACTTTCCACTTTCGTTCATCGATCAACTGCTCGATAAGTTGGCCAAAAATCAATATTACTGCTTCCTCTCGATAGCCTTTCTGGATATTATCAAGTTGCTATAGTTTCGGAAGACCAGAAAAAGACGACTTTCTCTTGCCCATTCGGGATGTTCTTCTAGAGAATGCCTTTTGGCATATGCAATGCGCCGACAACTTTCAAACGCTGCATGTTATCCATTTTCATGGATATGATCAATGACCGACTTTTTAGTATTTGGCTCATCATTTTCTTGATGCTTAAACAATTTATCTAAAGTCCTTGAGCGTTCGATTGATAGTCATTTGACTCTTAATTGGGAAAAGAGTCACTTTATGGTTAAGAGCAATATCGTTCTCGGTCATATTTTGTCATGTAGGGGTCTAGAAGCGGATAAGGCGAAAGTCGATGTCATTGAGATTCTCCCCCCTTCCATGAATGTAAAAGGCATTAGAAGTCTTCTAAGGCATGCGAGATTTTATAGACGATTCATAAAAGATTTTTCGATTAGTCGTCCGTTATGTCAATTGCTTAGCCTTGGTGTGACTTTTGTGTTCTATGAGTCATGTTTAAATGCTTTCTTCTTAAAGAAAAACTCACTACGGCTCCGATAGTCGTTGCTCCAAACTGGTCTCTCCCTTTTGAAATAACGTGTGATGCATCGAACGATGTGGTGGGTGCCATTTTTGGTCAACGAGTGGATAGTCTTCTTCGTGTTATTTATTATTCGAGTCTTATGTTGAATGAGGCTCAAATAAACTATACCACCATCGAGAAAGAGCTTTTAGTCGTGGTTTTCTCCCTTGAAAATTTTTGGCCCTATATAGTCGGTTCTAAGGTCATCGTCCGTAGCGATCATGCGGCTCTCCATCATCTTTTTAATAATACTCAAAGTAAGCCGCATTTGATTCGATGGATACTTCGGGATATAAAAGTTTGTGAAAATGAAGTTGCCGATCATTTGTCTTACTTGAGTGTAGAGGAAAATTTATATGAGCATGAACATATCAATAATTCATTTCCTTATGAATTTACGTATGCTATTTCTTCTCACCCCACTCTATGGTATGCCAACATCGTTAACTATATATGTTGCCATTTGAGAGCCGAATTATCCTTCCAAGAACGGAAGAGATTTCTTTCAATTTACAGGAATCACTTTTGGGAGGACCCATTCGGTTTCCGATTTGGGAAGTATGATATTATTCAAAGATACATCTCCGAGGACGAACCGTTAACTACATATATTGCCATTTGAGAGCCGAATCATATTTTCAAGAACGGAAGAGATTTTTTTCAATTTACAGGAATCACTTTTGGGAGGACCCATTCATTTTCCGATTTGGGAAGTATGATATTATTCAAATATACATCTTCGAGGACGAACAAAAGAGCATCTTATCTTTTTACATAGTTTTGTTGACTTTAATCTTTTTGATGTTTGTAGATATACTTCACATGCTCTCATTGAATAAAAGCTCATTATATGTTTACTAACTGCACAATTTTCATTAAACATAAATATAATGTCAAATATGATTTATTTTCATTAACCACATTTCACCAAATCTGAGACGACTTGCTGAAACTTGATATACATAATAATAATAATAAAGCATCATGACTAATCAGTACATTTTGCCACAAACATTATATCTGCCATTTCATTTAATTTAAATATAAATTTAACAAAAACAGGAAAGACATATAGTCCATATCCACCAACTTAGTTCCAAATTCAGCAGATATTCGTTTATTTTTTTTTATTTTTTCAGCAGCCGATCAGAATACAGGACCAGCAGCAAGAATCTCATCAGTCAACCTGTCCATCCTTTCCAATCTTGTGGGCCCACAAATCCTTCAAAATTGTTCTTGAAAAGCCCACCAAATTTCAGCAGTGTCTCTTTGTAAGCCTTCTTATCCGACCACTGCATTAACAAATTCTCACCACTATTACAAATCAATTAAAAAAAAAAGCAGAAAACACGGGAAAGGTATGGAAACTCACAGTGTTCATGGGTTCCAATAGTATGAGAAGGTATCCCCTCAACCTCAGTGGGAATCTGAAGCCCGAACACCTCAGTCGTCTTAGTAATTC
>BMAC01000146.1:1225466-1237309 GCA_014905375.1 Phtheirospermum japonicum | reverse complement strand
AACAAAAAAAAAAAAAGAAAGAAAGAAAAGAAAGTTGAAATTCCTTTAATGAGAAATGATAATGGAATTTTCGTTTAGATGAATTTTAGAAATACTGAAATTGAACTTGTTAAAACTAACTATAAAGTATAGTCTTTAAAATTTGAACGTATTTTCCAATTTAGAATACCTAATTTCACTTATTTAATATTTTAGATTAATTATGAAACTAAAAAACTTAAAAAGAAAAAAAGAAAAAAGAAATTAAAACACAATTCGACGTCTATGCTTCTGCTTCATAATTCTTAAAATTGCAAAAAGTTACCTTCCACCGGACCAGCCAGTGTTAACTAGCCACCCAGTGGCACCATGCATTTGCATCTTAGCAGCTAACATGGCAGCATATTTCGTAGGGTGGAGCATAATAAACGCCGCCCCAAAGCAAGCTGAGAATGTTGCTTGTGGCTCCTTAATACCTTCTTCAGTGCCAGCAACCTGTATAAAATGATTATTTTAATTGTCAAGCAATTAAATAAAAATAAATATAAAAACAAAAACTTGAGAGGATTGGATTTCGATTGGATATAAGTGTCTACCAGAGCAGTGTAGCCACTGATGAAATGATACATTGTCTGTGGCAGAGTTAACTTGCTCACGGGCGGAAGCACGCCGAATGCATCGCAAGCGAGGAGTATGACATTCTTAGGGTGAGCTGCAACACAGGGGATTTTAGCATTGGGGATGTATTCAATGGGATAGGCAGCTCGGGTGTTTTCTGAAATAGGGCAAAAAAAAGAAAATCAGTGTGACTTATTGAAAAACTACTCAAAGGTGAGTTTGTCGAATTTTCAATAAAATTAATGTATACCCGTGACAGATTTGTCGGTGAAATCCACTTCTCTAGTATGCTCATCGAATACCACATTCTCCAAAACTGGCAATTACAAGAAGAAAAGGAATTAATAAATCATGCAACAAGGTAACAAATAGCGTTTCGTCTGTGCTGATGATCGCACAGCTTGATTTATTATAAGAGCTGAAAGCAACACAATTAATTGTACGATAAAAAAAAGCCATGTTAAAAAATAAAACAAAACAAAACTAGTGTTTGATTCAGTGTTTAAATTAAGAGGCTAACAGTAATATTTTTCTCAGGGATACGTTTTGTAATTTGGAAAGTTAGCTGGATTTTTTGTAATTGGGTCAAACCTCAAGGGGTACTTTTGTAACCATTAATTGTATTGGGATATTATTACCAGTCCCGAACTTGATTGCATTCCAAATATCGGGCTCCTTTTCTCTCGCCAGATCGATGCACTTAGCATAGCATCCGCCTTCGATATTCGACACGCCATTATCACTCCAGCAGTGCTCATCGTCTCCGATCAGGAACCGATTGTGATCCGTAGAAAGAGTAGTTTTCCCAGTGCCTAATAATTGAGAAAAATCGTCAAGCAAAAAAATAAAAACACAAATCACTTCAAAATCGGAAACAAACAGTCATGCACAGAGTTAAACAGTTAGAGGACACATATCGATTCGGCAAGTCACCGAGAACGATTGATGATTCCGACGACGCCACCTCACTCACCTGACAATCCAAAGAAAAGAGCGACATCTCCGTCTTTGCCCATATTGCAACCGGAGTGTAGGGAGAGGATTTGACGCTTGGGCATGAGGTAATGCATAACACTGAAAAGGCCTTTCTTCATCTCCCCGGCGTACTGGGTGCCGAGGATGACCATTTCCCTCCTACCAAGGTTTAAATCTATGCTAGTTGATGATGTCATGTAGTGTGTGTATCGGTTACATGGGAACTGCCCGGCATTGTAAATTGTGAAGTCCGGAGTACCGAAATTCTCCAGCTCTTCGGGGGTGGGTCGGATACACCTGTCGCCAACCCAGTTATCCATTTTGTACCATAAAAAATAAAATAATATATATATATATATAGAGAGAGAGAGAGAGAGAGAGATTCTACGGTGCCTTGACTATATCAATTTTCACTTAATTATACGCATTAGATCACTTTAAGTAGTGGGGTAGATCAATGGATGTAAATGCAGGGAGTGGGGAGCAGGGTGCCTTCATTGCAACGTAGTAATTTCCATATATATATATATATATATATATATTAATCATTATTTGGCAACTTAATTACTTCCTATGGCCACAGCTCTCTCTCTCTTCTCCCATTGACTAAATCATTCAAGATATGTAGAGAATAGCGATTTTCGACGAAAAACTAAAATTACTTATCTGGCAGGGGCTAATGGGCAGACGGAACAGCAAACAAGAACAACTTGATAAAAGATTAATAATCCGATTGTATTAACTTACATGTTATGCATGAACAAAGAATGGTAAGCCCTGGCCGAGACTATTCGGACTTTGATACGGTGCTCTGGGTCCCAGTTCAGGAATTGATCGTTTACAAACACCTGAAACGAACGAGCATCGCGAGTTTAATTATATCTTTTAGGCTTTTAAAGTAATGGTTTAAAATAATAATAATAATAATAATATAATTTATTGCACAGTAAGATACTTTGTTTTCAAACAATTGGTTAGAACTGATTACTGTGACGAATAACTGTTTGCTTTAATTTAATTTGTCCTCTACCACAGGTTAAGTGCAATAAAAATAACAGCTAACTCACAAAACATGCTAAAACTATTTCCTAAGTATTTACAGCAATTGACATTTCAAATTGGGAATGGTTAGCTAAATCTAAAGGATATGGACATTGATGCTAAGACAAAAAATGGAAAACGCCAAAATTCCACCTCTCAAAGGATCACAGCAGTATGGCCATAATGAACAAAACGACAAAAACCAACATTATCAAATTTCAACTTTATCCAGATAACGATTCACATAATACAGAGTAATGAAGAAACTGAAATGCACAAACATGAATTAATATCTTACCTTGTCCAATGAATTCAAGTAATCCACTGCTCTTTCTCTGTTAACCATGAACGTCTCCTCGTCCATTTCTATATTTGGTGAGCCCCTAGAAAATATTTATTAAAAAAAAAAAAAGCTAATTAGTTTCTATAAGCATTTAGAATCCCCTGTTATGTAAAAAAATACTATTTCTGGAAAAAAAAAAAAAAAAAAACCCTGTACGTACTTGCCCCACCAAAGATCATCCTCCGTTGTTTCATCTCTTACGACGCGCTTGTCCTTAGGGGAACGCCCAATTTTGGCCCCTGGATGAAGGATCCTTTTTCATACTTAATTGCCTGCTCATATAGCTCTGCGTTGATTTCACAAAAGCAAAGCAATTGAGATTTTAACTTCGCACAAACATATTTATCGATTTAGGGTTGTTTCGAAATAACAATATTAATTACCGGCAGGCGAGAGGTTGTAGAGGACGTGGGTGAATTTCAATGAGCTGTCGCTGACGCTAATGGTGGGGCAGAAATGGTGGTCGTGGTGGTGACTCACAATTCGCGGTGTCTCCGACGGCTTCGCCGGGTCTCCTCTGACCACCTTGGGTCCGGTCTCTCTTGTTAGAGACGCCAATGACGCACTAACATTGCCAAAACAATTTTTATTATTATTATTATAAGCAACACAAATTCAATGAAAGGCGTCGTTTATATTGTTTAATCTTATCTCAATTTTTATTTGATTATTATTTAAATTAAACCTCAACAATCTTAGTCGAATTAATGATATGTAGTTTAATAATATTAACCTTTTCGTTTATCAAATTGAGCTTTGAGTTTTAAAGTTTAATTAATTATATCAACTAACCAGGGTCAATATATATTATATTGGTCAAATCTTTGAGCAAATTGAGCTTTGACTTTTAAAGTTTAACTAATTATATCAACTAACCAGGGTCAATATATATTATATTGGTCAAATCTTTGAGCAAATTGAGCTTTGACTTTTAAAGTTTAACTAATTATATCAACTAACCAGGGTCAATATATACAGAGGCGGATGCCCACCAAATTTTTTTATTTTTTTAATTAACTATATGTTAGAAATTTAAAAGAATAAAAAATATAATAATTTTAATAAAGTGCCCCACCAAACACACAATTCCTAAAATGTGGCTTTATCCAAATTGAATGGATAGTTATTCCAAAGAAGAGAAATGTAATTCTCAACTATCCAAGTCATGTCGTGGCATTGACCCAAATCCAATTAATTAGAAAAAGAAAAAATTATGACTAGTTTAGAAAACAAAGAAAACCGCTGAAAATAAAAAATAATAAAGGAAAATGACCATTTAAATTTTGAAAACCTAATCTAAATTTCTTAGAATTAGGAATTTAAAGTTATGTATGAAATAGTTTCCAATGATGCATTCGACTGAAGTAGAAAATCTGAACTCTCTTTTGTATTAAGTAATTGTGACCCGATTTTTCTAAGAATTTTGTTGGGGGATTTGTTAGTCGGTGTAAAATAAAATAACTTTGGGTTTTGAATAGTTCAAATGGTTGTGACTTAACTTGATTGGTGGGAAATTATTTTATTTTATCTTCAAATATTGTGGTTTAATTGTCCACGAAGATGGTGGCACGCTACAATTGAAATTTTTCATCATTTTCGAATTAAAGTCTTTTAAGAGATATTGATTTATGCGAGAACTTGAAAATCGGTTTTGTGAGGTAAGTAAAGATTACTAATTTGTATATTTTGCTTTTATTCCCGCCAATGATTTTTTTAATTTCATTTACATAACAAAGTTAATTCGCTTTGTCGAGTTCTATCCATGTGAATTTTCAAGTGTTGATTTTTTATTTTTTGAACAACTATTTGGTTATGTATCCGGAGAATGATTCATTTTTAAATGTTAATATTGTTACGATGTAAGTTTATTGTAAAATATAAAAACTCAACGAGAATAATTTATAATTTTTTATTTAATTATTATTTTAGATTGTGTACTTGTTGTGTAATGTGATTTCTTAATTATAAATTTAACAATTTTTTTTAATTCTTTCTCTATATTATATATTTGCTTTGTTTACATCGGTGACTCAGTGCCCCACCAAAAGAAATTTTCTGTATCCGCCTCTGAATATATATTCAACCAATTATATATTATAGTTGGTCAAATCTTTGAGCCAAATGCATTGTACTTTAGGTTTTACTATCTTCACTCGAAAAAGTAATTTTTTTAATGAAAATAAAACAAAATTACCAAAACACTAAACTATAAACTTTTTTTTTCTAATATTATTACGTCCTGAATGAAAATAATTATAATTATATGGCCACATAATAATACACAGTTACGTATAAACAAAAATACCAAATACAATCACTAGTGGAAAAAAGTCGATTAGAGGCGGCGCATAAGTGACGGTTCAACAAGAAACCGCTGCAAAAGGTGAATAAGTGGCGATTTTTAGTCTAGAACCGTCACTTATGAAAAAAAAATAAAAAAATTCGAGTGCGGGTGGCGGTTATTTCATTCAAACCGTCACCAATAATATTATAAGCCGCGGTTGCTTTTGAAACCGACACCAAAAAAAAAACCGGGCAGCGGTTGAAGAGGGAACCGTCACCAAAAATACACCGGGTGGCGGTTCTTTATGAAACCGCCTCTTATAGTGCGCCACAAATACTGCATCCGGGCGGCGTTTATTTGGTGAACCGTCGCTTATAAGTTCGGCCTTTTTGGCCGCGCTTCCAACCCATTAACYGTCGCTTATAATTACATATTAGACGYGTTTCTTATTCCAACCGTCGCTTATAATCAATCTTTATCAAAATCTACACGGCTCCAAAATTAGACTGAAAAATTCCACYGCTGCCGCTCGCCRCGCCCGTCCTCCGGCAGACTATCTCCAACCTCGCTGCTGCCGTCCTCTTCCACCGTCGCAAGGTATGTGTTTCGTATATGTATAATTTTTGGTTTGAAATTATTTAATAGATTTTACCTTGATTTTATTTATTTTTGTTGTAATTAAATTAGGGTTTAGTTATTTGTGATTTATTGAATAGACTTTGAATACCCTATCATTTCTCCTCGATCTGCACCTATTCAAAAACGATGACGCTAAACGCCTCAACGACGACGAGAACGAGTTTCTGACTTGGCAGCGGCTCACCAGCACTCGCCGCGAGGTGTGAGCCTCTACCACGACATTATCCGGGCGACCCGGTTCTTCATGTGGCCCGATTCCCGAGGTGTCTGACGTTCTGAGGGAAAACACGAGATAGGAATTTGATGCGGCCCGATTCGAAAAGGACCCGGAGGTTATAATGTGACTGCTCATCGGAGGGCGGGATGTGGTGTAGGCGGTGCTCGATAAGCTCATGGAGAAGCAGAAGCAACAAATCGAGAAGGAAAGGAATCAATCTCATCGGTGTTGATTTTGAGGTAAGAGCTTGCAATTCAATTTTTTATATTCGTACTTTGGGTAGCAATTTACATYTAGAATTGAGTCCTTGAAATATGAATTCATTGTTATAGCATGGACGGTAAGCCCGCCACATTTTTCTACTGTTTTTGTAGCATGGACGGGCTGGGCTTTGAATATAGTGGTTCGGAAAATTTGGGYCAGGCCGGAGTGTTTGATTTCTCCTATATTTACATTGTTTTGTTTCTTGTACCTTGGTTTAGGCAATTGTGGGTGACAAAACGATCGCGTTTTCGCTTATGGAWAAAGAAATGTATTTTGGTATGTCATGTTTGACGAAGGCTTCTCCAGTTATTGAGCGTGGAATTGCACTTCACAAGGTATATTTCGATAATTTTGTATTAGAGATTGTGGCTTTGGTTGTCCTGCGGAGGAGTATGAAATGATTAAATCTTTTTCGCAGATGATTCATTTCTTAACAATGGCATTAGGAGGAGAAGGTTATCTTAATTTCATGGGAAATGAGGTACGAGTTAAGAACTTCTTGGATGAATAGCTTTAATTTTTGTGGATAAGGCGCATTTCTAACTTTCTTATCAAAAATAGCTAATTAGAAAAAGTACTCTTGAGGTTTGACCTAATTACAAAAAACCTCATCTTACTTTTCAAAATTATAAAAAAAAACCACCCCTGAGATCAATGGTACTTTTTATTTTTATTATTTATTTTTATTTAATTTTTTGTTTGTATTTTTCCCTATCAAAAAGTTGAATTTCGTTTTCATAGAGTTGTCTTGGAAATTTGTTAGAAGAATCTCGTTACATTGAATAAGGCAATAATATTATTTCTAAGTTTGAAAGTTACAAGTACTTATTTCACATTCGTTTAACCGAACGAAATTGTTTTTTCATTGATATTTATTGTAGTTTGGGCACCCAGACTGGATCGAATTCCCTAGAGAAGGCAATGGTTGGAGTTCCGATAAGTGCAGACGTCAATGGGAACTTGTGGATACAGAAAATCTAAGAGACAAGGTCCGTTCTAATGCCATCACTACAAACCATCTTACCAGTTATTGCAGCAAGTATTGCAACATAGTTTCCATTTCAATTTCTGAAATTTCATAATAAATCTTTTTATTTTTTGTTTTTTTAATCATGAATCATAAATTTATGGGATAATTACAAGAAACCCCTGAGGTTGGGGTATTTACAAGAAACCCAAAGTTTTTGAAAATTACAAAAAAGACCCTTTAGGGGGTGAAGTGTAATAATGCATAAGTGGTTATATGTAATTTTCAAAAACCTCTGATTTTTCTTGTAATTAGCCCACACAGTCTTATTTGTACGCATCACTAACTTTATTTCTACCAAATAAGAGAAAGTGGTAAAAGTTTAGTTCCCAGTCACAATATGTTTTTTCTCTAGTGTAAATTGTACTTATTTAAAAAATATTACATCTCAATCCAACAATTTTCTCGTGATATCGTAAATGCAGTTCCTGAATGCTTTTGGCAGAGCCATGAATTTGCTCGATGAAAAGTTTAAGTTCCTTGCATCGTTAAAACAGATTGTAAGCAGCGCGGATGAAGATAACAAGGTAAAGTATTTTTATTAGAGATATTTTCGAAGCTTTTGAATGATAAATTTTAATTTTTAGAGATTAACAGAATTGTAAATTACCGCTTTGGGTGATTTCCTATTACAGGTGATTGTTTTTGAACGTGGAGATCTGGTATTTGTGTTTAACTTCCACCCAAAAAATACATACGAAGGGTATCTATTCTTATGCTAAGATCTTCGTTGTCTTTGTGGAAGTATTACATGATTATTTTATTTATTTAATTTAATTTTCTAAAATATGTTTCGACTACAGGTATAAAGTTGGTTGTGACTTGCCAGGAAAATATGCGGTTGCTTTGGACAGTGATGCTTGGGAATTTGGTGGACCTGGAAGAGGAAGAATCAGGTCTACCGTAAACCTTACATTTATTTAGATATTTTTTATAACTTGGTATAATTGTTTTTATTATTTTCGTGACAGGTGAGCCACGATGTGGAGCATTTCACAAACCCATAAGGTGTACCAGGCATTCCTGAAACGAATTTTAATAATCGTCCCAATTCATTCAAAGTGTTTGCTCCTCCTCGTACGTGTGTGGTATGTATGTTTTTAAAATAAATATTTGCCAAAATATTAAATTTGAAGTATTTTCACAGAATCTCCTTGCGAATATAATACGAGACCCATTTACTCGTAATTTTTTGTTTAATTAGTACTCCTGTCTGCATTCATTGTTAAGCACCCTGAATCAATTCATTGTTAGTCCGACATCATTGCACTCTAGGAATAAATCTGCATTTGATTTTAAATTCTTCAGCCACTTCCTGTGTTCTTTGGAMTCATGATTCCCTTTTGCTGTTCGACACTTGTTTTTTATTCAGATTATAGCAACAACAAACCGAGCTGATATTTTGGACCCTGCTTTAATGTAAAATTRAATTTCCCCATCCTACTGAGGAAGCTAGAGCTCGGATTTTGCAGGTAGACCTCATATACTATTGATGTTTTAGTTTGGATTAAATGGTCTTGCTGGTTTTGGAGTTTGTTTTCATTTTAAGTTTTACTGRTGAGTTCTTTCAATTGACATTATTATTTTGTAATGTAGATCCACTCCAGAAAGATGAATGTTCATCCAAATGTTAACTTTGAGGAGCTTGCTCGCTCAACAAATGACTTCAATGGGGCACGACTTAAAGCTGTTTGTGTCGAAGCAGGCATGTTAGCACTTTGTCATGACGCCACTGAGGTCCCTCTCTCTCTCTCTCTCTCTCTCTCTGTGTGTGTGTGACATAACACTGACATGCATATTTTCTTCGATTTTGACTGCAAACAAAAATTGCTTCCAAATGATTGATTTTTGTTTTCTTTATGTTATGCATATGGTCGCCTAGAATATGAAGTTTTGATAATCCTTGAAGGAGTTGACTAAGTGTTTTTTCTAATAAGTTTTAATTCCACTTTATGTATTCTAAATACATTTCTTTTCAGGCTACTAACTTATATATTTCTCTAACAACATGCGTGTTATGATATTCGTCGGTGTTTCATATGTTGGAATAAATTAAGTGATGATAATAGTGTTCTCGGTATTGGATCATGGAATTGAACGTAACTAATTATCAAACATTTCATATCTGGTCTGAGTAGGACTTGTTATAAATTTAACGAGAGGAAAAAGTCTAAATCTCAGGCCTCGAAGTTTCTGCTATAGCTGGTTATTCGTTGGCAGAATATCTAGATGTTGCCAAGTATATATATATATTGAATTTTAGTGTAGCCTTTTGAAATTGCTAGCCTAGCTTTTCCAGGTTTTGTTGAGTCTTAAGTCTCCAATATAATGATCAGAATTTCTAATTTTTGCCGAATTAAAATATAATTGTTTTTTATTTATTAGGTTAAACTCCAGAGTTAGTTTTGCAATTAACCCCATAAATCATTACGTCGTCGTGTCTCAGTTTTATAGGCTTCTCTTCTTTTTTCGGTCTTCTCTTAATTCTTTTTCTAAATTTAAGCGTGACTGTATTTCATCCTTTAGACTAGTAAAATCTAACTCGTGCTAGATTAGTCGCCGCACATGTAATAAATAGATTCTATTTGTTGTTTTTCACCTCTTGAAGGAGCTGCTGTTAAGGCTTTTTTTTTTCTCTTCCCTTTTTCCTTTGCAGATTCAAATATTCCGGACAATGTTTTTTTCTTGTGGATTGCCCTCATGACTGGTTATTTTCCAAGTGTTAAACTGTGGTGAGTTTGAAGCTGCGTTTTATTTAGTTTATTTCTATTTCTTTGAGTTTATTCAAAGATTGCATATTATTTTTAAAAAAAATTGTGTTTAATGTGTATTAAGGTTCATCATGGTGGAGCTGGAACCACAGCAACGGGACTAAAAGCCAGGGTAATTTTCTTGACATTAAAAAAAATAAAGTTATAATGCTCTAAATAAAGTCATAATTCGTTAGTATTAATAAATCTAATATTTTGTTTCATGTTTTTAATTTAAGGATTGGATATCGAATCAAGATCCTTACTCACCGTTGGAGTTCGATGAGATTCGAAATGTGTTTGCAAGATACGTTATTGACATTCTTCTAAATTCTTAATTGTAAGCATTTGTTGAGTATATTGATGAGATTGAATGTGAGATGATATATTTGAATGATTTTTGTTCGATGTTTATGACATTTTTTTGTTTGTTTTGATAATTTGTGTTTGTTACGAAGATTTTGGTTTGTTTGGTTTGTGTATTTGCTATGAAAAAATGATTTCAGGAATTATAATAATTTTCTGGGTTTTCAGATTTTTAGAAATTTTGGCGCAGAAAGCAGGGGGAAAAAAAAACAAAAAAACAAATAGAGGCGGTTCTAACAAGAACCGCTGCCAAAACCTTTGACTTTAAGTGACGCTTCTAAACTAGGAAACGCCGCACGGCTTCGATTATAAGCGGCGGTTCAGATTGAAAACCGCCACCCAGTACCAGTTTTAAGCGTCGGTTCTCAGATACGAACCGCCACTTCATTCTTTTTTTGGCGTCGGTTTCGGCCGATTTTCAATAGTTTTGGCGGCGGTTCAAAATAAGAACCGCCACCCGGTCTCCTATTTTTAAGCAGCGGTTTGAACCGCTGCCCGGGTTATTTTAACTTTAAGCGTCGGTCGTATTAGAGGCGGTTTCAGAACCGCCTCTAATGGCTGTTTTGAACCGCCTCTAATCGACTTTTTCCACTTAGTAGTGAATACGTACCTGATAGACTGAAGCTGCTGCCTTGGTGCGTTCCTCCTCAGAGAGCCGCAAACGCGCCCTGAATCCCTTTGATCGGAGTAGTCGGCCGACCTCTTCTTCTGAAGAAAATGAGCTCGTCTGCCCGGCTTCGATTATAAGCGGCGGTTCTGATTGAACCCGCCACCCAGTACCAGTTTTAAGCGTCGTTCTCAGATACGAACCGCCACTTCATTCTTTTTTGGCGTCGGTTTCGGCCGATTTTCAATAGTTTGGCGGCGGTTCAAAATAAGAACCGCCCACCTGTCTCCTATTTTAAGCAGCGTTTGAACCGCTGCCCGGGTTATTTTAACTTTAAGCCGTCGGTCGTATTAGAGGCGATTCAGAACCGCCTCTAATGGATGTTTTGAACCGCCGCTAATCGACTTTTTT
The DNA here is from genome assembly GCA_014905375.1 of Phtheirospermum japonicum. Classification (NCBI taxonomy): domain Eukaryota; kingdom Viridiplantae; phylum Streptophyta; class Magnoliopsida; order Lamiales; family Orobanchaceae; genus Phtheirospermum; species Phtheirospermum japonicum. Next base: position 1,225,788 of record BMAC01000146.1, on the reverse strand, counting down.
CCACTAGTGAATACGTACCTGATAGACTGAAGCTGCTGCTTGGTGCGTCCTCCTCAGAGAGCCGCCAAACGCGCCCTGAATCCCTTTGATCGGAGTAGTCGCCGACCTCTTCTTCCTGAAGAAAATGGAGCTCGTCTCATAGTTTAGCCCTCACCGGGGCCGTGCTGTCATCGATGCATATGTCGTTATCTATTTTCTCGTCTGTATCCTTCGGCAGCCCATTTTGTCTGATAGCGTTGTTCCCCATGTTCACCCGTCCGTTACCGTTTCCCGCCATTTTTCTCTTTTGCAATCACACACCAATATATATATATATATATAT
>BMAC01000146.1:1213755-1225441 GCA_014905375.1 Phtheirospermum japonicum | reverse complement strand
ATATATATATATATATATATTGAATAATCACCGTAAAAATTGATGAAGTTAATTTCTCGTTTACTCATAATTAATATTTGCAGAAGATTATGTTGAGTAAAAAAAAGGAGAAAGAGATAATCGCACCAATGGAGGGCTTGAAGAAATGTGCTGAATCAGGGCCGGCCCTGGGGCAGAGCAGGCAGGGCTCCCGCCCAGGGCCCAATATTGTAATGGGCACCAACCCAATTCAATAATCCATTATATATATATATATTAGTTGAATACTCGTTACACGGGATTTATAAAAAACTAAATATCAAAAATATTTGTGAAAATTACAAAGTTTAAATTTAAAATAAAAAATTGAATGGACGTGTTTCAACCCGTACACTATTCAATTTATTAATTAATATTATATTTTAATATTTATATTAATTTGTTAATAATTATATTTACAGACTTATACAAATTCCAAAGATGTCACATTTTCAACCCGTCTCTGATCTATATTAATTAATTATTATTAACTCATTTATATTTTTATAATTAGATTAGTTTGTTAATAAATATAGTCAAAAGGTGTCATACTCTCGAGCCTTCTTGAATTGTCCATTGTCTATAAACATTAATTAATTATTATTATATAATTATATATATATATATATACTTAGATTGAACTCATTACTAATATTTAGTTACATACTCCAATTATTGTAAATATATCTTAATTTACCTATACAGAATATTTAAAATTTCAAAAATAATATATTTCAACATTTATTATAAATAAAGTTTAATTATTTTCATAAATAATTTTTTTTATAATTAAAATTATTTCACATGTAATTTATCTTTTAATTAGTATAATTAATTTATATTTTTTATTACTAATTATATATGACTTATTTATATTTTTAGGAGTAAAAAAGAAAATTATTGAATAAGACATAATATAATAAAAGAAAACTATTAAGTTATGCTAAATATAATAAAAAGAAAATATTAAATTAGGCAAGATACAATAAAAGAAAAATATTAAATTAGGTATATATTAGGCTCGGATGACACATAAGGAAACGAAGCACCAAATTTTCTTATTATTCAAGTGAAGCATACAAAGCAGACACATAGATTATGAAGATTTTGCATTAATATATACTTGTTTAACACCCTTGTATTACATGGGATTTATCAAAAGATAAATATAAAAAATATTTGTGATAATTACTTAACTTTAAATCTAAAATAACAATTTAAAATAATGTATTCTCAACCAATGCCTTGTACATGTCTAATATATTTATTAATTATTATAAATATTAAGTAATTTTGTATTTGATATTTAAATAAAATTTATTGATAATATTAGTTACATACTTACAAAAGTTCAAAAGGCGTCACATTCTAAACCCGTGTCTAATAACAATTTTATTAATAATAATTATTAAATCATATTATATATTAATGTTTAGAATAAATTCGTTAATAATTATTAGTTACATACTTTGAGATATTCAAAAATCCTTTTTCACAAATCAAAAATATATTTTTTCACAAATCAAAAATCTTTTTTTCACAAATCGTTAGTCACATTGTGAAGGCTTTCTTGATGAGTATTATACTATTAAAATAATAGCCAATTATTTTGACCATAACTAATGAGGTACATAATAAGTGGGCTGAATTGTCGATTGAGGTGTGTTAATTGTTATTAACTTGTTTGTATTACTTGTGAAAACGCACTCCACCTCTTTTTTTTTAATTCAATGGAAATAAGACATTCTTGTACAAGAATCTGTTTTAAGATAGATGTTCACTTAAATGTACAAACATTGAATTATACTTAAATCTTATTATAGTTGTTGATGCGCTGCCTATAGTTTGCTTACTATTAATTTTTTATTTGTTTTTAACCTAAAAAATTCTTGAAAATCTTGAATTGTACGACTCTCAGTATTACCTGCAATTTTATTTATTTTCTATGTTTATAGCTACAGTTCTTTCGTCTTTTGGCAAATTGCAAATGATACTAAAAGTTTTGTCTATCTCAAATTCAGGTTTTATCTATTGATAGATTTTTTTTGTTTTGAATTTGATTGTTGTAAAATTTAAAATATTTCATAGTTGGCCACCATTTGTATCATGTATTTTCTAAAAATTTTTTGTTATCATATCATTTTGTTAAAAAAAAACCAAAAAAATCGTATTTGACATTTTTATCAACTAGTCATTTCTATCTTGTACCTTCAAATTATTTATGTTATCTTAACATTTGTTAAAAAAGTATTGGAGGTATTATTTATTTTTTGGCACAGGACCTTAAATTGTCCAAGACCGGCCCTGCGCTGAATGAAGAAAAAACACACGTGAGAAATAAAGCTAAATGGGAATTGAAATGAATATTTCGACCATTAAAATAAATGGAGTTGATCAAGAAATGAGAAAGGAGGTGATGGGTGAAATGGCGTGTGGTGATGGGCTCTATTTATAGGCCATCGAGTGTAATTGTTAACCACGATTCTATCTAGGGATGGGCTGACCGTGGTTAGATTCAATCTTATCTACTCAAGTTCGGGCATTGAAAAATATATCCGAATTCCATGAACGTTATAGAATATAATATTAAAATTTATTTAAATGTCCCAAAACTTTAACACGGAATGAAAAGAGAAATAAAAATAAAAATAAAAATACAAAAAAAAAAATAGAAAAGATTAAAAAATTGATTGAAAATGTTCGAATTTGGGCCTAAGTCTACGTACATTGCGCAGTGTGTAATGAGTTTAATTCGTTTCGTCGTTCCATTACCCTGAAGACCTTTTAATTAAAAGGAAGTATGGGAAAATGTTATTAGAACGCCAACGTTTTTACAAATTTACACTTTACTCTCAAAATATATTTTATTTTACAATTTTATCCCGAAAGTTGTGTTAACCCAAAAAATGGTATCAGATGATAGGTTTATTAAGACCAATATGTTGAACGAGCTCTCGCCGGAGTTAGTAGGGAAACCTTGAGACAATGCGAGAAACAAAAGGCATATCATTTTAGTTACCTTTGGGTAAATAAAACGCTAAAGATGGATCTGATGAATCATAGGGATGCAGCTCATGAATCCCATCAACAGATCTAGCTGCAGCGAGGTGATAACCGATTCTTATAAGAATCCTAAAGATCTTAGAGAAATCCAAAGAATGGTGCAAAACATCGACCACCATCAACAACGTATTCACGTGAAGATGAAAGAGATATTTGATCATCAAAAGGAAATACGAGATATCCTAATTGATGTTCAAAAACGATTCAAGGCCCTTGAAACCAAGCCAAGTACAGTCACAGGAAGACGACGTATAACATTCAGAACATTACCCATTTTACATCAAAAGGGGAAACCAACCGAGGTTATAAGACAACCAACAGAGGAAGAAAGGATAATGGCTATAATCAAAGGAATTCTGTTACATCCCAAGAAGTAATGGAAAATATTAACATTGAAGACCTACATGACTTTTCGAATCCTTCATTGGATTGGGTATTGTAGATCTAAAAATGAACACAGGAGAATCTTCAGCCTTGGTTCCGAGAAGTGCTTCTACAACAAGTCCCAATTTAGGTGAAAGTACGGCTTCACATGAACCAATACCAGACGCACCAAAGCCACATGTCAGATATTTCATCATAAAAGGAGATCTTACAGACATAGTGGGTACAATGAAATGTTCCCGAAGGCCCAATATTCTCATTACGCCATATGGGAAGTCTCGACTTGATCTTATACATCTGTATGGGTTAAAGTTAAATCTGGACACCCCAGGTTTCAAGAATCAAGAGATACTAATAGACGATTGGGCATCTGCATTGAATTACGGTCGGAACTCTCGGTCTAGAAAAAGAAGGGTTCGTTTACTCCTTGAAATGAGCCTTGAAGGATCAGTACAAATAGCATGGGATTTAACAGAATCGGATATAAAAGTGGGAGCTATATTTGGAGAATCATTAAAAGGCATAGTCCGTAATATGGCTAAACTATTCAAAATCCATTTTATCGACACAGGATATTTCGAGGGTATGAAAGAAGAAAAACAGAAAAAATACCGACAAGCCCTCTATTGCCTCGGGTAAAGAGATATTTGTCATGTGGACGAAGCTATTCTCCGTATACCGGTGGAAAAGAAAGGTGGGCGATGGAGATGCGGCGTAATTATTCTGTGCGAAAATACCAAGTTCTTGGAGAGAGATGTTAATCCAATAATACGAGCCAACAACGGATGGATACAGTTGTTAGAAAGATGTCATTCCTTAAAGCCAAGTGTTTCACCCTGAAAAATACAATAAGAGCACCTGCTCCTTTCCCTGAGAGTATCCTGACCTGTTCTAATAAAGACACATTAGAAAGGACCACCGGAGGTTTTCCGGTAGAAACCTCTCCTATACTTAAGTCAGTTAAGCTTTTGAGATCAGAATAAGCGAAAGCAAGAAGAAAATGCTTAGAATGTCCTACCTTTCTCAGCCTTGGGGCTGAGATATTTATAGCTTTCGCTAAGTGGGGCCCTTCCAAAATCCCAGAAACAGAACCCGCGAACCTTGGGCCATTGCTCAAGCCGACCTGACCAAGAAGCTTCCTCCACAAAGCGCAAGCCAGCTCTGTCACTAAGTTTTCCAAATTCCTGACCTGATCTTCTAAAACCTTATTCAAGGCTTCGGATCAGGTTAGGGCAATTCTCATCAGGTTATAGGCTCATCCTTCGCCCCATCTTTCTTCTCCTAAGGCATCAGTTCATCTCGTTAAACAAGTCTATTCGAGTTGTTTGGCAACTAGCCATCAGATCAGGTCGTACCAATCAGTCCCCTCTAAATGGTTAGGGATGAGCTGTAAAGCTTTGTTTTCTAATCCTGGTGGTTGAGATCTACTATACGTCTTTTCAGGTATCCTGCTCTGACATGCATTAATTCCACAGATCCCGCAAAATCCTCATTCAGAATAAGTCACGCCTTTTGGGGAAGGGCTACGGCGCCTCGTATTCCACCTCAGCCGTTAAATCCCACAATGTGTCCTTTCGAGTATTGTACCCTGACACGCTTTAAATACACAATTCTGTCAAATCCTCTTTTTTCCTAAAAATTCGTTTACAAAGCATATCACTTCCCACTCTTTGCCATTTATTCAATTTCAGCTCTATACTCGCTTGTTTTCTTCAGAACTTCCTGCTCCTTTTTTCCTCCGGTCAAGGTTTTCTTCTCCATAGAACCAGGTATTCTCTCACTCTTCTGTGAATTTTAATTATGTCCACATCTACTTCTTTTTCCTTCTCGTCTTCTGAGAATTCATCATCTTCCCTCAACTTATCCTCCTCGGCGACCGCCCCCAGTAAGCTACACCCTGTTCTCCCTGGTAATGACCAGGACAACATAGTCTCTATTGTCAGTAATCAAACCCTACGGGAAATATGATCCAAGTTTCCCATCTCCAACGATTTCTCTATAACCAACCCAGATTCCGGTGAGAGAGCATCTCGACCTCCTCCCAGTCATCTAACCTTATTTTACGACAAATTTCAGGTGGGGTTGAGTTTGCCTGCTCATCCTTTCATGTTGGCGGTGTCGCGGATGTACTGGATTCCAGTACATCAATTCGTGCCCAACGCCTTTAGGGTTATGGTAGGGTTCCACCTGGTGTACCAATTTTCTAGTCTTACCCCCACGGCCTAACTGTTTTATTACTTATTCCAAGAAAAGAGCTCTTCCTCTGGCTTTTTCTATTTATCCGCCCGAGCTGATGTTCACTTTTTGATCGGGATCCCTTCCTCCAACAAGGCCTGGAGGAAGGAATTCTTTTTTGTTCAGTGTTCGGGTGACTAGGGCTTTTTCCCTGTTCCTATTAACGCTCTTCCAACCCAGGCCCACTTATCCAAAGGAGACCGACCTCCTTATCTAGTGAAAAACATAGCCACATTTTTCACCCGAGAAAACTTCTCAAGCCCGATATCTTGAGCTTCTTTAATGCCCGGAAAGAGAACGGTCCCCTCCCTCCTGAGATCGGTATAACACCAGAGCCAACCATCTCTTCATCTTTTAACATACATTCTCTGCACTTGAGTATTTTTAGGTGTTCCATTTATTTTATCATTATTTACCCTTTTGACTAATTTTCTTTTCAGTCGAGATGATGAAAGAGGTGATGAGAACCACTCAAAATGTCCAAAGAGACCCCTTGGCGAGCCTGCCAGGGCCTCTTTGTCCACCGAGCCTGAGGTGGTGGTGGCCCCAGAGAGACTGGAGGGGCCTATCCGGCCGGAGGGGGCCAGCCTACCCGAATGGGTGACCAGCCCTGCCGTCGATCTAACCACTCACTCCACTTTGGAGGACGAGCATATGTTGGGCTTGCGCAAGCGCGCCCATTCAGGTAAAGGAGTACCAGCATCGAGACCCCCAATAAGCATCCCCAATCAGAGCTTTTTCAATGGCTCTTCTGTCCTAAACTGCCCAGGAGATGTGGCGGTTCAGTTTATCATGGGGCAATCCCCCCTGTTGACCGCCGGGCTTTAGACAAATGGGTTGATCATGAGATGATCGAGTCCTTCTGCCAGAATGAGGCTCGGGTAAGGGTTTCACCATCCCGACCACTACCATCATTATCTCATTTCATTTTCATCTTTTCATCGTTTCTTCTTCCTCTCTTTATTAGGCTGCTCTTAAGAGAGTCGACCTTGTGGCACGAGCCCAAGGCTCCATGATGAATACCGACTTGACTAAGATCATGCGGCCCTGCAGGAGCAAGAGAGGAGGTTGGTCGTCCGGATGAAGGAGAGGAACGCTGAACTAAAGGCTTCTCGGGAATCAGAAGGGAAGAGCCGAGCTCTGGCCATGATCCAGGCAGAGGAAGCTAAGGAGAAGCTTCAACTGGTGCGAGCCAAGGGGGAATCAGAAGGTGAAGCGAGGGGCCGAGCTGTAGGACGCACTGAGGGACGATCCGAACTCCTCAATTCAGAGGAAGGGCAGAGGCTCATTCAGCTAACCAGGGAAAGGACCCGGTGGGCTTTCCTTGGATCTATCGAGTTGTACGACATTTTGTTGCCCGAGGCTGAAGTCTACTACCACCTCGACTTGGATGCCCAAGAAAAGTGGTCTGCCGAGAACCCCTCTACTCCTTTCGATCGCTCCATCCCTCTGCAAAATCCTCCAGAACCCACCATCTTCTCATACGATAAGGAGGATGATCGGCCTTCATCAGCTCGGGGCCCCTGAGTTTGCTGCCTTATGCGATTATGATCAGGATTTGGCTTGTTTGGTTGAAATTTTAGCTTGAATAAGAGCAGGTCGCTGACCTTGGCCTTACCAGCGACTGCGACTTCTACTACGTTTGCAATTTTGGGTGAGCTCCAAGGCAGCACCCAGTTTGAGAAAGATTTTGGAGAAGTCTCGAGGGCGGCAGAGCAAGTTAGTGGATTATTGAACACTGCAGACTATGGAGTTTAGGGCGTCCATCTGTTCAGGATTATAATCTGCTTGGTTTAATTCATCGGCATGTATTGTTGAACAATGTTTTGTTTATTTCTATTTTGTCTGTTTATACTTAGGGTTTCTGAGAATCCAGGAAACCCTAGTACCTTCTGTACTTTCTCCTTATCTATAAAATCTATTTCTCTCCTGCATATTTTTCATTATGGCTTCATATTCTCTCTCTGAAGAGATTGATAATTTTAAAAAGAAGAACCTTGCTTTCTTTAATGAAAACTTTCATCATTTCGAAGAGAATGCCCAGTTGTGTGAAAAAATCCCCAACTTCGCAAATTCCTGGAGAGAAAAAGGCAAAAGAAGTGCCATTATAAGCGTGAGTGGGCGGAGCTCCGCCAACTCCAAGAGGAAAAAGCTGATCTGCTTGAGTTGATATGCCGACTGACCACTGCCGCCGGCAAAGCTCACTCCACCGTTGAATGAGCGGATAGGTATCATCAATGCCTTCACGAGACTGAGCGTGAGCTGTGGCATATTCGACATGTTTCGGCTTCTGATAAGAGGGCTTCTTCTTCCTGTTGGGATTTGATGGTACCGTCGCGCAGCGGAAAATAAAACTTTTTAAATAATTGAATCAAATTCAATTGACGACGGCACAATTTTATAATCAATTAATTCAAACAATGTTTTAATTGCTTATAATAAATAGAAACAATTTGATTTTCACAAAATCAAACGAGCATGATAATTTCTATTAAACATATATATATATAACAATTATATATATATATATATATATATATATTAATATATTAATCATATATTTAATTATATATATTATATATACATATAAACATATATATATATATATATAATTATATAATCAACATTACATATTATATATATATTTATTTATTAACAACAGTTGCATGCATATATTTATATATATATAATACATTACAGTACATGCATCGTAATTAACATATACGGCACACATATACATAATATACATAAGTATATATTAAACTGCAAACAATGAACAACATACATTACACACATCACACCATATATTAGCACACCATATATATAAAAGTTTCCTTTTACGCACACAGCACACACATACTTACCAAGCACACATATATACTCATTATATATATGCATTATAATACACATCACATATATAATTATAACCAACCTGCACACACTTACCTCACGGCTGTGGAGGAAGAGCGAGGCTCGGCTGGAGTCCGGCAGCTGCTCCGTGGAGACGACGGGTTAGCAGCCTACAGCAGCGGGGATGCGACGGCGAACAACGTGCTGCTGGCGAGGTGCGACGGTTGCGGCCGGGCTCGGCTTGACAGTAGCCGCAGACGGAGCAAGGCGCGGCGGCGAAAACGGGGCTGTCGTGAGCAGCCTGTCTCTCGGGCTTGACGGCAGCCGGAACGGATACTCCAACGACAAGGCAGCAGCGGGGCAGAGCGGCGATCGGCTCTTGGAGCTTCGCCTTGGGCCGACAGCGGCGGTGCTGCGCGACCGACGACGGCCGTGCGGCAGTGGGACCGACTCCGGCGTGGCACGGCTGCTGACAGGCGAAGATGTCGCGACGGCGTCACAGCGGACACGCTGGCGGTCGGCGCAGCGTGGTTGTCGGAACTCCTGCGACGAAGTCGTTAACTCACAACGGCAGCGACAACGACGTAGCAGGGTGGCGAGTTTGAACTCCGGCGAACGGCAGCGGGCGTTCACAGATCGACTCCGGCGAAGCAGAGGTGACGATGGCGACCGATAAGTGCGACGCGGCTCCGGTGAATCGGTGTCACACACCGTATTACCCGACGTCCTTACGACGGAGCACTAGATCCGTCGAAGGATTGAGAACGACGGAAACGAGAAACCGAACGATTCGGTTGGCGGCGGCCGGCGGAAGCGGCGGCGACCGGTGGACGTGGGAAGGCTTGGTCCGTCTGTGAGCTAGGGTTTTCCGAAAAACCAATTTTCCGTGTGTATTCTGAACTCTGATTTTAAAACCCGTCTCCAACTCTTTTAAAACTCTTCTTCTTGTTTTTATAAGTTTTGGTTTTATTATTATTTTGTTTGAAGGGCTCAAGCCCAAGCCCAAACATGTGGGCCATTTATAAAAATAAAAACAAACTTAATGGGCTTCATTAAAGGAATGGCCCAAAAGGAAATAAACCCAAGCCTTTAATTTAATAAATAAACCGGCCCATTAATTTTAAATGGCTTATTGGGTCGACCCAATTTTAAATTAAAAACCCCATTGGAATTAAATCATTTCTCACAAACGATAATTGCGAAAAATATAACAATTATATTTTCGCGTCCAGAATAATTTTCTCGTATTTTTTCTCAATTCACAATTACAATTATGAATCTTAGATTCAATCATATTGACATCTAACTATGCTAAAATTAACATTTAATTTCTAGCTGTCGTTTTCAATAATCAAGAAACACGTGGTGTGACCCTCAATGGTTCAGGTGTAAGCTAGCCGTGGGTTCACAACACATTGTGATTCGAACAACATATTGTTCTTAGATGAACTCGTCCCTTAGAGTCCCTGATTAAATAGAACTTATTTTACTTAATCACTGGTCAAACCAGAACCCAACGAATTATGAGAGGCGCCTAGCAACAACGCATCATAATTCCCTACATACAAATGAAGTGCCTGCAAGAACCTGGTGATATAGCTTATAAGTACAGTATGATCCCTTCGCGATCTATGTCCCGATTGAACAAGAGGTATTGGTTCATCGAGACCTCTTTCTAGTTCAATAACTGTGTGTACGTTCTAGGTTCAAGATAATCCGTTCGTGTGTGACTTAGAGAAACACATTTCTCTAAACAACCCACTATCAGCTCTGTCCAGAGACTCCGAGAATTTATCAACCATCAGAACACACAGGACATCCATGACTTACCATGCGTCCGAATCCCCTACTACCATGCACAGACTTCCCACTAGATTCCCGACTATGTGAATGTTGCCACTTTTGATTGGCCTCCAAAGAGACACAGAGACAAGTCACAACATAGCCTGTCCTCTAGTGAAGTCACGGTGAGGTCTGGGTCTTAAGGATTAATGTGTACGCTATACCATAGAAATCATCTACTCGATGAGTGGGAACCACTTAGAGATTTCTAGGTGAGGGAGTTCAGTGAACTCATCTTATGAGCACCTACTTATGTATGTCGATGTCCAGACATCGTGACCGATGAGATGCGGTCCACATACACTAAGTACTAGTCTTAACGGGAAAGGCTTGTATCCTCATTATGGCGTAACCCTTTGACTAGGAACAAGTTCGACGAGTTACATTACGTGCTAGATTATCTCACGGTTCTGCTAGACCAATCCACCGTAATAAAGTAACTTCATCAGGACCATACTTATGCAACTAGCATGGGATAAAAGATATGGAATGCCAATATATATAAAAGATATTATTCACGAATAAAAAAACTGATTGTCTTACAAGAGAATGGTCCGACCACAGCCACAAGTTGGCTTGTTGGTCACCTTATTCTAACACTTTCACCCATGACGCTTCGTGTGACCTAATTTTATTTTGATGTATATCTGTGTTTTTGTCACTTTTATGGATAATGTGAGCATTTATTTTTTGCTTTACGCACTGTAATCAAGCTCACAACATGCAGCTATGCATCGGAATAAATTCTTGACTTAGACATTTTTCGTGTTGTTTTCATGCAATTAAGTCAGGTCTAGATACTCATCCAGCTTATCTTCCCTTAACTCACCGAGTCCATCGGGGTTGAAGCCTCACTGACGATCGGGTCAGGTCTTTTGAGGCATCTGCCCTATATCCAATCAAGGCTGGAGAATTTTACTGACAATCAGGTCAGGTTTTTTGGGGCATCCGCCCTTAGCCAATCAGGGCTAGAAATTTTACTGACAATCAGGTCAGGTTTTCGGGGCATCCGTCTTTAGCTAATCAGGGCTAAAAGATCTTACTTACAATCAGGTCAGGGGCATCCTCCCATAGCCAATCAGGGCTAGAAATTTTACTGACAATCAGGTCAGGTTTTTCGAGGCATCCGCCCTTAGCAAATGAGGGCTAAATTCTTTACTGACAATCGGGTCCAGAATTTCTGGGGCATCTACCCATAGCCAATCAGGGCTAGAAGTTTCATTGACAATTAGGTCAGGTTTTCGGGGTATCTGCCTTTAGCCAATCAGGCCTAAAAATCTTTACTGACAATCAA
>BMAC01000146.1:1179824-1191877 GCA_014905375.1 Phtheirospermum japonicum | reverse complement strand
AGGACTGAGATTGTGGAAGAGTTCGTCCAGCAAACTTTGGAGTGGATGTTTGTGTCCTGTTCCTTGTACTTGAGCTTCCAGAGTTGTTCTTCTTCTTCAAGAATTTGTTGAAGCGTTGAGTCATAAGGGCAAGTTCATCTTCTTCGAGAGTAGTCGACTCCATCCTTTTAATAATCCCATTAAAATCGAATTCCTCGTCATCTTCATCCCCTACTTTATTTAAATCAGAATAATAAGAAACATTCTTCTCTTTCGAGCTAGAGGTGACGTGTTCCATCTCGTATTGCTTGAGGTTTCCAACTAAGGTGTTGAAATCGATGTTATCAACATCCTTGGATTCTTCTATTACCACCACCTTCATGCTATAATTCTTTGTAATGGATCTTAGCAATTTTCCTACAAGACGGGAATTTGTTATGAGTTCACCCAACTCTTTGCACTCCTCTGTTATTTCCGCCAATCTCACAGAGTAGTCCATGATCGATTCTTTCTCATTCATTCTCATCGCCTCGAATGTGGACAAGAGCATTCTTAGTCTGGATTTCTTCACGCTTGCTGTTCCTTCACACACCCTTTGGAGTGCGTCCCATGCATCCTTTTCCGACTCACAGTTCTTGATGATACGATAGTAGCTTGCATCTACATAGCCACACAAGGCATTGATGCATTTAGAGTTCCAATTTGCAGCAGCTGCTTCGTCAGCAGTCCAATCTTCCTCTTTTTTGGGAATGGCATCGCCCTCGCCATCTGTGACACGTGGCTTTTCCCATCCAACAAGGACAGTCTTCCAAACACGTTCATCCATGCTCTTCAAGTGCCACCTCATCCTCTGTTTCCAGAGAGAGTAATTCTCACCATTAAGTATTAAAGGCCTCGGGTTGCCTTGAGCATCCATAGCACCTAAAAAAATAAGGATCAATACTTAAAAGGTTAAGTAACCCGCTCTAGATGCCAATTGTAAAATTAGAAGGCCTATGGTTTTAAAAAATAAGTCTCAGATTCACGATATTGTTAATCAATGTTAACAACACCAGTTAACAACATCGACCAGAGTAATGTAAATTTATGCAGCGGATATTAAAATACGAGAACACGATTTAACAAATTCAGTTCACAAGTAAATACTTGTGAACTTGGGTATACAAACCCGAAAACTATATTACTTTTACTTTACGTTCAATACAAAATATGAAGTAATATATGAACACTAAATATCAAGAAACTTGATACTAAATACTTGTTGCCGGAATGGCAAGATTTTCTCCGTTGGTCACGCAACTTCAAAGATCTTGTTTCTCACGAACGTTGGCTCCAAGTAGTTTTCTTCTTCGTGTTCTTCTTCTCTTGTGCGTCGTCTTCCTTGCGTCTTTCGTCCTTCAAGAAATCCCGTGTATAAATCTCTATGAAAACCGTAAGTCCAAGCTTTAGGATTTCTAGTTTCTTAAATAGACAATTCTAATATCCTAAACTTGGTAAAAACCTAAAAACAAATCTTAGACACAATCTAGAGATAATTAAAGTCTTGTGCATAAACTTGAAAACATAATATTGACCTATATCTAGTTTCCTAACTAATTTTGTGCCCAAAAAAGGCAAATAACAAAATAGGAATTATTGCCAAGAATAAATTTCTCAACACACGAGATTATCTGGAATTGTGTGCCAAAATTATGCGTCGTGTCGACACAGAACTTAAGAATATTGGGATCAAGGATCGTGTTCAATATAATACCCCTCTTATTCAATTTGTAGCTCGATACCTTGATACCCCTCTTATTCAATTCTCGAGTCTGGAACTTTATTTCCACTTTTTAACTCCATTTCTTATTACATTTTATTGGATGAATGATTGTTTCCTTACAGATAAACAAATGTCATCAATGAAATGCAATGAAATTCAAACTTGAATAGGAATGTGAGATAAGATATATGCATATCAGTCTCTACTCTGTTTTTAATTCTCATTTTTCTGGAGATGGTTTAGAATGAATGGCGTGGACTGAGGTTTATATACGTTTATCAAATTGCTTCACAAATTTTTATTAAATTAGATGTCTTTTTTTTTTCTATCTTATGCTGTTGAGTTTTGTAATTATTCCAAAAAAGAAAAAAGAAAATAAAAAGAATCTAAAGCAAGCATATATGATTCACTATGTTTTCAAATGATTCCATCATGGTTCGACCGGGTTCAACATCAAGCTGCTTTTCTTGTGCTGCCCGAATAAGTCCTTTCACCTCATTCTTGTGTTTAGAAGTTTGTAATAATTCTAAAGAGTGTTGATTATCTAGTATGGAATTGCAGCAAAAAAAATGGAATATCTAAAAATTGAATCTCCACTTCTGCACCACTTGGTTGAGCTTATCACACATGACTTGTAGAATGTGATTTAGTTAAGAGTGTATTTAAGTTGCAGTTATATATTCAAAAGTGTGAAGTGCCTTAGAAAAGAAGTTTTGCTGTAACTTGTATGGGCAATATGGTTTTATTAAGTTGAGAGTAATGATGATATAAATGATAATGAGATGACATGCATTGATAGTGATGGTGAACAATGCGTGAGGTACATATTTCATCAGTTAAAACTCAATTTCTTGATTCAGTAATTCTACATCATTTTATTTCATGAATGTTTGGTTTGGAATTTTATTGTTGACTACTGATTGAATGTGTTTGGAATTTAATGAGTTCTGCAACGGGCTATGCCACCCTTTGGGATTTTTTTCCCCAAATCGCTGAATAATATCCATTAGTTATGATCGTCTACTTGGGAATTATAGTAAGTATTTGTTGATAAATAAACTGATAAAGATTTTTTGTCGTTTGCATTTCATTGTCCATGAATTCAATGTCTACAGGTTATCTTCAAGCTACCATATCTAAGGGATTGTGAGAACAGAAAAGGAACAACAGTTGATGCTCACCGTTTTGGTAGATATTCATATGCAATGTGGTATTCTTGTCTCCTCGAGCATACAAATGATTCTAGGCTGCAACCAAGCCTTAGGGTTTTGTTTTCATGGTATGACTCTTTATATCCAATTGCCAGCTTCCTCGGTCCTTTTCGAATGGTATTTGTTATTGGTTTGGTTGGTTTTGGCTTATTTGAACAAGGCTTTCTCGTAATGATATTCTTTTCATTTAGTTTATATTTCCATATCATCTCCGTAGGTTTGATATTTTTTTAATGTGATTATGTGATTCACTTGGCAAGGTTATGAGTGGTGCTTTATCTGGTTCTGTTTGGATTAAATTGCAGTCATGGTTCTTTGGAGTTTCTGCCTTTCCTATTCTTGTTTTGGAATTAATGAATGATTGTATTAGCTTTTGYGTATTCATAATCTKTTTCATTTGTATCATTTTTGTTGCTAATTATTCAGATTAATATGTGGGATTGAGTGAAAGTCTTGAATTTTTAATTGTGCAGAAACAGTTGGGAGTCACATGGGATGCTGACTTGTATGGCGAGTTTCTCAAAATTGGGGGAGGAAAAAAAAGGTACATAAACAGATGAACTAATCTATGAAATTCTTGTGCAGTTCTTTGAGTTTGTTATATCGTTGATCTAATTTTGAGATACGTATGCTTAGTTAAACTTTGAATTTAGGGAGTGTTTTATAAACACTTTAAAGTGATTTTAAGCTTTTTATGAAGAAAAAGTAGTTTTCAGAGAGTATTTGCCAATGGTTATGATCAGAAATTATAGGGTTGTGCAAGATTTATACTTTACTTATTTTTGGAGTTTGGAAAGAATTTTAGCTTTATTAAGAAAGGTATTGGTGAGAAGCCTTTTCATTTACCAAAATTTTTGTTTTATTTTGGTTGTGCAAGATTTATACTTTACTTATTTTTGGAGTTTGGTGGAGATTATTTTTACATGTTTATAAGTTCACCTGGTGAGGGTGATACTTGATGATTTGTTCTTTATTTGGGTTAGCAGGTTGTTACTTATATAGCAGAACATGTTGTTGGAACTGGTTCATTTGAAGTAGTCTTTCAAGTAAGACTTAAAAAAAAAAAAACTTTTCTGAGCTTTGTGACAGCGTCTTAGCCTTCTCCGAGAACGTATTAGTTTTTTATAATTGTATTTGTATTTAATTTATATTTTCATTTCTTTTATTTAGTAGGCTGATGAGTATAAAGTTTGAATATGTATCCTATTGACACTTATTCATTTTAATAGAAAATATGGTTTATTTTTACTGAGTGGCTTAGTTTTTTATAATGGTATTTGTATTTTCATTTCATTTTTTTTTACTACTTTTTAGAAGGTATTTTTCAGAACCGTCGTAAATTGTCTGTTCTGGAAAACAGACTTTCTAAAAGGTATTTTTCAACAACCGCCGTAAAAACGCTGCATTCTACGGCGGTTCCAAAACCGCCCTTAAATGTCTTCCAGAACCTCCGTTAATTTCGACATTTTTACGGCGGTTTTAAAAAACTGCCGTAAAATTTAACGGCGGTTCGAAAACCGCCGTTAAAACCCTCCAAAAACCTCCGTTAATTAGCTGTTTTGCAGTAGTGCCACTACCCCACTCATCTACGTGATACCTAACACCCCTATAAGGTGTAAGAAACCCCAGACCATTCGTGTAACCATAGACACACAGATAATATTGTCTTGGAATTAATTGAAATATCGATTAGTAATTAATTTATATGAAGTCTTATGACACGCAGCATATGGATTAGGGTTTAACAACATTCGAATTATATGAGATGGTTATTGTTTATTTACCATTGGGTACTTTAAAGTATTTCGCC
Organism: Phtheirospermum japonicum; assembly: GCA_014905375.1. NCBI lineage: Eukaryota > Viridiplantae > Streptophyta > Magnoliopsida > Lamiales > Orobanchaceae > Phtheirospermum > Phtheirospermum japonicum. The sequence goes on along the minus strand of BMAC01000146.1, from coordinate 1,187,115 downwards.
GAGTGACTGCGTCCCATAGCACACGACTGTCAGCAGCTGAACCTTCCCATCCTGTACGAATGAATATGTAATTCATATTTGGGTTGCAGACACCTAGAACATTAACAGACACTTCGCCTTTGCGATTTTGATAACGGGGTTTATCCCTAAAAGGGATCTGAACATGAACATAAGCTCCGTCCAATGCACCTAAACAGCCCTACGCATTTACACAGCAAAGCAAAAAAAGAAATAATTCAAAAAAAGTATTTAAAAAAAAAACTAAAAATTTCCAATTAATACTAAATTTTTTTTATCCATTTGTGAGGATTGGACTTTATAAGGTGGAGAGTTAGTAGATGGTTGGTGTAGATGGAACTTACCTTAAACCATTTCTAGTTGACATTGGTGCAACTTTCATCGATCTCTTTGGGTGTAACGGCTAGTATCGGATGCAGCCTTAATACTGCATCCAGGACAAGATGGAAGTGCTTGCTAATAGTCTGTTCGGACCTCAAAAATGCTTGTTTCACAACCCAATTTTTTTGATGATGGGATAGTACAACCAGAAATAAGGCGACATGTTTGCTAACTAGTATGTCACGAGAGGGCAATAGACCCCCGACATTCTCTAATAGATAACATAACCTACCGAATGCATTCCTATCCATCCAAAGTTGTTCGATACAAGTCATGTTACTTACGTCTACGAGTCTATGTAAGTGTGAAATCTGAAGTGGTAATCGGTAAAGAAGTGGTTCCTGTAGGTTGTCAAGGGATCTACGGCGCTTACAGTGGGTCGCTACAAAAGTTCTATGATAGAAATGCACAAGTAGCAGGAAAATCCTGATCATTTTCAAAGTGTTTTCAATGATCAGGCACACATCAATCTCATCCTCATTAAACTCCATGACCCGTGTCAATATTTTTCTATATTGTTTGGGGAATTAGGAATATAATATAAAGTGGATATTATTTACTGCTCACACAGCCAAAATGAAAACATAACTAAATTGAAAGACAAACCCAAAGCAAGAAATAATATGTTCCCTATAAATTCGAAGGAACTAATATGGTATTCTTCACCTACAAGCTCAGTTATTGTTCCCATCTGACTTATCCCCAATTACAATGCAAAAAGCTAAATAATCGTTGGGTAAAGAACCAAAATAGAACTAATAAATAATGGTTCTAAACAAACTCAACGATAATGTTACAGGTTAAATGAAGTCACCTTACGCATACTGCAATTTATTAAAAAACATTCAATTGCTAACATATTCTTAACAATTTCACGAGATGGGTTACGTTCATCATTAAAAACATTACCAGAAAAACATCCTCACTTGCCGTTACATTCATGTTTTTCATAACAATAGTAATGAACCAATCTCTATTGTGTCTCAAGCCATAACTTGTATGTGATTTATAATAACTCTAACAACTCAGTAAGAAACGAAACAAGTCAGGTTATTTGGGATTCAGCATACTAACATGCATCGATTGACATTACCTAAAGCCTAAATAACATGATCACTTAATAGAAACCTAAGAAGCCCAACATATCATGAACAAGGAGCACTTAGCGCCAAAGGAAAAAAAAGCGTATTTACAGAACCTATACAAACATTTTCTCATACCATGGATCTAAAATGAATTCCCTGTGAATTTTTTTTAAACGTACCTAGTTTAATTGACCAAATGGAATAACAAACAAACTGCACTACAAATCCCCCACATTCAATTTTAAACCAGCACCCGAACAACAAACCAACTACACCCAATTCAAACACAGTACAATTCCTTTTAGTTACAAACGAGTTGGTCAACTGAACATCCAGAAAAAGTGTGTAATTTTTGGCAATGATTTTGTGGCTTGTGGATATGATAATTACTCAAATTACTAATACAAGATCCATGTCAAACATCTCCGAGAAGCACAATATATATATACAGATATGAGACTCACACAAAAAAAACTAAAAACAAAATCATGGTTTAAATGTTGTTATGTGCATTTCGCGTTCGTCTCCTATATTACACTGGCTTAGGCAAGATAATTAAAATAGCCTACAATTATTAAACACCAGAACAAGGATTTCATGGGCCACCCGCTCAGGAATTTTCGTAAACCATGTCAAATTTTATTACTTCTATTTCGTTGACCCAAAGAAAAAAATGGTAAGCAAGTAGATTTCAACAAACCTCTTCTCTAGATCGGAAAACCGTCTCCACTGCGTAATGGCTAATTGTCCCTTTTCTATAGTTCGAAGTATCGAATTCACCATTTCCAACTCCGCGGCGTCTTCTGGTAATTTTCCCGATCAATCCCTCATACTGTATTCAGCGGCGGATCTACTCTCTCTCCCATATCACATTTCTAGAGTTTTGACGGCATGTACGAGTTTTATCGTCTTCTTATGCGTAATTCAATGACCAATAAAGGACAAAAAGGACAAATTAGGTCGCATTTTGGGGGGTACCAGTGTAATTCCAAATTCCGGGCGAACATGGGATTACTCAATTTGAGGGGTTCGGGCGGAATGGGTTTATTTCACCACCAACGGATTGCGCCCGGGCCAATATTCATCTCCCGGACTTGCGGCTATGTTTATAAATGAGGGAGTGGATGGAATATCCCACCAAATCCTATCCAATCACGGTTTTCAAATACAACCTTATAAATTATAATTGTTTACCACTCTCGCGTGATCATTTCTGAGTTTGACGAATTTTAAGACCGACCCATCAATAAAGACCAAGATTCCGAATGTACAATTGGTAATTAATGTGTTAGCAAATACTATTACTATTACAAGTGGTACAATTATGACTATATTGCGCCTACATGGAAATTTCAATGGCAAATCCACTTGTAATAATATGTATGACTATATTGCACCGTGAGGCCGGTGGTCTCAAATACACCAGCTTTTGTAAAATACAAAAAATAATGTAATGCTTTATACTATCGCGCCACGTTACTCCTCTTCGCTGGAAACCATACGAGGTTTAGGCTGCGATTGGAAATGAAGATTTTTCTCTCATTCCATCTAGGAAAAAAAAAAAGACCGAACAAGTAAATGGATACGGGACAAAAAAATTTCCAATTCACTCCAAGAAAATTTCTTAAACAAAAAATTCTGTAAATGTTTCAATATTCTAAAGACGGAGTAACCCAACTCCACTAAAGTCACCAAGTACCTAATTGCTACACACGGAGTAACCTAACCATTCACCATCTACTACTGTGGTTGTTTTCTACAAACAGATCAAAAATCAGTTCATCAATGGCAACAACTTCATCTTCTCTATCCTCGCTCCTTGTCCCTAGAGGCGATACGCCGCCCGCCCCCACTTCAAGGGATTCGACGCCGACCACCGCCCGAAACGAACCCAGCGACTCCATGAGAACAAGCCGGAGCCACCCCATGTTGAATCGCTGCCGCCGTTCGCCGAGACACCGCCGTGCAGTCAATCGAAGGAGAAGGATCCGACTGAATTCTGAGATCTGGGAAGATCCTCCGTGCCCGGAGTGGAGCGGCGACGTGCCCAGAGTGGAGCGACGACTGCACTCGACTTATGTACATGGTCGCCTGTACTCGCCCGATTTCTGAGATCTGGGAACCGTCCTCCGTGCCCGGTTCTGACTTTGGAGAAGAATTTCAAAAAAACATATTAAAATAATAAAAATATTGATTTTTTTAATAATATAATAAAATTAGTAAATATGAATTAAATATTATATCATTATAAATAAATAAATAAAATAGATAAAATTATCTATAAATTGAAATATAATTGAAAGAAAAATAATTTAGATTCTTGATTTGGGTGACATGTTTTTTTTTGTTCAAATTTTTATATCCAATCACATGTTCACTAACAAATAATTTATATCCAATCATTATCTCCCCAAAAAATTTTATCTCCCTAAAGTTTTTATTTTCACTATTTTTTAGTGAAACGAAACGAAAATGAACGAAATGGTTTCCAATCGCTCGTGTCTCTGTCTTTTCAAATTAGGACCCGCGCAACAAGAATTTGTTCAATTCACATTATCTAGAGTTGGACCCAAACGCCCTTGGCTATATATATATATATATATATATATATATATATATATATATATATATATATATATATATATATATATATATATATATATATATATATATATATTAGTTTAACACAAATCTATTAAAAGGATAAATATAAATATTATTGTGATAATTATAAATTTTTAAATTTAAAATGAAAAAACTCGAAACATATATTATAATTCGTGTTTTCTATAATTTTAATCTATTTATTAATTATTATAATTATAAATAATTTTTTTTAATATTTAAATTAAATTCATTACTAATTTTATTTACATAATAAGAAAAATTCAAAGATATCGCATTTTAAACCCGTCTCTAATATATATTAATTAATTATTATTAAATTATTTTATATATGTTAATATTTATATTAACTTCATTAATAATTATTACTTACATACTGAAACTCAAAAGATGACGTACTCTCAACCCTTGTCTATCGATATTAATTAATAATTATTATAATTATAATTATTATGTAATTTATATTTTTATGTTAAGATTAAATTTATTACTAATATTTTGTTACATACTTATATTATTGCAATTAACTCTTAATTTACCTATATAGAATATTTAAAATCCAAAAATAAAATTATATTAACTTTTTTTATAAATATAATTTATTTAATTATTTTACAATAAAGTTTATTTTTTGTAATTAGAGTTATTTCATAGTAATTTGTCTTTAAATTAAAATAAATAATTTAGTTATTTTCTACTAATTATACATGACATATTTATATTTTTGTATTAGGAGAATAAAAAAATTATTGAATTAAAATTGAAATATTTAATTAGCAAAATATCATAAAAGGAAAATATTAAACTAGGTAGATATTAGACTCTAATGATACATAACTAATTAAAATATCATAAATTTTTATTTGCTAAATGAAGCATGCGAAGCAAACATGGAACTTTTTGAGAAATAATTTAATGTAGAAATATAATTTAAATGCAAGAATATTACAAAGAAATTCACCATTATTATTTTAAATTTTGAAAAACTTATTTGTATACAACATTAATTGTCTTATTAAAAATGATATCATATTAGTCATAACAACCTTTTCGATTCCTTAACTTGAAAAAAATCGACATAGAGCTGACCGTGATTGAAAATTAATTTTGGTAAATACAAACCAACGTTTGAGAGGGTTTGATATTGACTCTTCAATCGCACAACCTACAATAATAATAAATATGTATAATATTGATTATATTATTTTTATTTCATGAATGGTAAATAAGGATATGATGGATATCTCAAAAATCATACTTGTTCGCATTAGTAATTACAAGGGTGCCGATTTTAGTCTTTAGTGGGTTGCCCGATGGATAATCAGGTATAAGATTGGCTCTGGATATTTTTGGGTGCTATAATGATAAATATATATACGATGCGTGCATATAATATTTTCTAAAAAACTGAGAAAATGTAAGATGGGATCAATTTTTTTATTTACACTACAACAAAAGAGATCTCTATCAACATAATTTGGTGACAATTTTCAAAAAGCATTGTCATAATATGAATTTTTAAAAAAGTACCAGTAAATCAAAGTTGTAACGATACTTTTATAAAAAGTATTTAAATAATGACAATTTTAGAAAAGTGTAAGTTTATTAACCAATATGACGACGCTTTGTAAAAAGTGTATTTAAATAACAATATTCTTATATAAATGTCAGACTTTTTATCCATATGACGACACTTCAAAAAAATATAATTAAGTATTTACATTTTTACAAAAGTGACACTATGTATACCGAGTATCATGATCAAAAAGCGTCTTTAAGTAATGGCATTTTCATATGTCTACATCTCAACCAATATATGTGACACTTTCAGAAAAGTGTCAATATTTTCACAAAGATTTGTTGACACTTTCATTTAAGTGTCGTTAAATGGATTTAAATAATTACATTTTTATTTTGTAAGTGTAATAATATGTAAGAAAAAATATCAATACTTTTATTATTGTCATCCTTACAAATGTGACGCTTACCAAAAGTATAGAAAAGTTGATGACATTTTCTTGTAAGTGTTGATCAGTTTATTCACAAATACAACAACATTTTTTGAAAAATGTATTTAATTAGTGACATTTTCAAAAAAGTGTCAATGTTATTAGCCATATGACGAAACTTGAAAAAACATAACTATGTAATGACACTTACTTACGTCAGTATTTTTACTTACTACTTTTTAAAATCGTATTTAATTAGTGACACTTTCAAAAAAAGTATGGCTTTTTTTACAAACATAGACGACACTTTTACAAAAATGTTAGCACTTTCACAAAGTATTGTGACACTTTTATTAAACATTCGGTAAACGCATTAAAATAATGATATTTTTTATTGTAAATATCGCAATTTATAAAATAAAAAACTACCATGACGTTAATATTTTGCATGTAATTGTGGTGTTTGTATCGTATTTTTAATTAGGATTTTATGTTAATTTTAGTAGTTTTTAGTCGAGTTTTGTTTGATTTTTACTTGTTTTCTCGTTTTGTTGTTCTTTTCGTGTTTCTTGTTGATTTTATACTTAAAATGATTAAATGAGTTCAATTAATTTGTGGATTGGGGTTATTTGTGTAGGTTTTGATAAGAAGGCAAAAAGAAGGTGAAAATTGGCCCTTGGCTCGAGCCAAGGCGAGTCCCGCGCACAGCTGCTCGTCAGCTGCCGACCACGCCCGCCCAGTCCCGCGCACTGCCGGCCACGCCCGTTTAGTCCCGTGCCCAGCTGCCGAGTCCCACCCGCCCACAATTATCCTCTCTATTAAAATTTGAAACTCTTTATGTTTCACTCGAACCTAAATAAACAAAATCTTGTAAAACTTAAGCCTTTATGAAATAGGCTTTTTCTAACTTTGATTTTTTTTTTAAAGAGTAATTCTAAGTGGCCACATTATAGACACCACTAGTTTATTGTAATTATTTTGAAATTTTTTAGAATGCTTCTTATTAACTAAATTGAAAATAGGGAAGTTCTACAGTACCTTTAAGGGTATCATTCCCCATGTAATTCTAATCATTAGATCATTTTGGTTTTTATATAGTGGAATAGATCAATGACTTCAAATACATGGGGTATGGTAAAGTGAATGTATTGTAGAATTTTCCTTGAAAATAAGCATAGCTTTTATAGAATAGGCTTTTAGATTCTTATCGTCAAAGTTCTTTTTTTTTTTTTT